>JAHWFP010241518.1:0-11113 GCA_023313725.1 Lithobius niger
AACACAATAAAAAATATCAAACACACAAAGTCATCTGTACAATTAAGTAGGAGGTTAAGTACCTTCGCAGAGGAAGCCCCTCCTATTAAATACTAAGTCAATGTTTTTGGGCTTTATGCCCTAAATACCAACAATAAAAATAGAAAATACAAATTACAAGTTTTGATAATGGCGGCCAGGATGAAGGAGCGCTGCGGTGATTTTGGAGTGGTTTTTAATTGACAATATGGAGAGTTCGTGATAGAAATCTTGAAGTTTGGCTTCCTGAAGACTTGGGTAATGTGTCTGGCTATTAAAGGGTTGCAAGATGGGCCGTTTCTGTCCATTAATAAAAATTTGGCTGATGGTTAAAGACCGAGGTCTTTTTGCGTTCTGGTGCGCTCAAGAAAAAAAAATTGTTCGTTGTAAAAACGAAGTTTTTTCGGCGGCCTGCGTTTACAAGTGATTGTGTTTTCTAGGTAAGTGTGCATAGGATATGCTTTGGCCTGCCAAGCCTAGTGTTGTAGTTAGAAACATTTATGTATTTTAATTATTTATACACCAAAGCTAGGGGTCGTTAAAAAGTGTTTTCCATTGCTAAAGCTTACTGGATTAGGATGAGAAGCGGTTAAATTCGTGCTCAGTCTTAAAGCAAAGTTAAAATTAATTTGCGGCTGCATTTTAATTTAGTGACTCATTTATACAAGCTGTATTTTTGAACGTAAGGTTAAAATTTCCCGAAATGGCTACTTTCGACGAAATTGTAGATGGTCTTAAAAACAAAGAGCTTAAGAAAGCATGTTTGGACTTAGGTTTAAAATATTACATGATGCAGTTGACGATAACAAAGTTTCTTTGACTGAACTTGCTGACACGCTAGAAAGTGCCATGGAAAGGAGAGATTTAGCCATCCAAGCTAAAAAAGAAATAGCTCTTAAAGAAAATGAGTTGTTTTTAAAAGCCGAAGAATTAAAGTTAGAAGCTTTAAACATTGCCGATGCGGATAAACGCAGGGCCCACGAGCTTGCATTAATTGATCAAGAAGCACAAATACGTGACCGTGACGCTCAATTAAAGCAGCAAGAAGCGTAAACTAGAGAACGCTCTAGCGCTCAAGAGCTACAAAAGCTCGACAAGCAGATAGAATTAGCTAGGCTAAATGCTGCTAATCTTAGTGTTAGTTCTGGCCACACAAGTGGTACAGCAACCCCTACCTCAACTAGAATTCCAGTAAGCAAACCCGGTAAAATTGCCGATGTTGTACGTTTAGTGAATAGATGGACGTCCGACTCAGAAATTAACAGTTTCCTTAAAATTTATGAGAGAACTATGTTAACACAGAAAATTCCCTAAGAGGAATGGGTGGTAGGCTTACAACCTCTTTTAGGTTCAGTGTTAATTCAAGTGTGTGACCAGCTCCAAGATGCTGACATGCATGATTACGAGATCGTTAAGACTAAACTTCTTGACAGGTTTGTACAAACTAAAGAGTCGGTGCAAACCCAGTTTCGTTCCCTTGAAAAATTGCCAGATCAATTATTTCACGATTATGCTTTCAATCTGGAAACCTTGTTTTCCCGTTGGGTCTCACTAGCTAAAGTAAATAAAAGCTATGACCAACTAGTGAATTTAATTTTACTAGAACAGTTCACGAAAGCCTGCCCAGTTGCTTTACGCAAATGGCTTCCCGACCAAATCAAAACCGGCACTCTTGCCGAAGCAGCAAAACTCTGTGACGAGTTTACAACACGCAATAAACAAATTGCTGCGGACGTTCCTTTGAAAACGAACAAGACACAACCTAGTGTTCAGCCGTCTAGTAATGCTTCTAAAGCATCTTCTAACAACCGGGGTGGTAACAGGGGTTATCAGACTGCAGCTAAACCGGCCGGTACTGCAGCGCCTTTACCGGACTCCACTAGTGGGGATTCGACCAGCAACAACTACGGCTCTTCCAGCCGTGAGTTCGATAGGCCAAGAGCGTCTAGGACCAACGATGGCACGTGCTTCTTTTGTAAAAGAGCCGGCCACAGGCGATTCGAATGTCGTTTACGTATTGCTCAAGAACAAGCTGATGCAGCTGCAGCAGCTAAGTGTAATTTCGTGAGCAACAATCCTCCCGAAATCATTTTATCCAAGCATATCCACGAATGGTCCGTGAATGGAAATAAATGTTTGGTGTTGAGAGACACAGGGTCTACTCATGATGTAATTGACCGAAAACTTGTACGTCCGGATCAATTCACGGGTGAATACACCCATTGTTCAAACGCTCTTACTGAGCAAACCACCGCTCATGCAATTGCCATGATCGAAGTTCAAACCCCGAATGGGCCTTTAAAAACAGAGGCTTTGGTCTCAGACCATATGGGAAGTCATTTCCAAATGCGTTTGGGTGTTCCCTCCCAGACTATTCTGGAGGAAAAAGGTTTGAAATCGTTACCCCAGTATTGTAACGCTGTAACCCGTTCACAGACTCGTGTGGACCAACAGCTCCCGATAGTGAAACCAAATTATCGTGAGATCGATTCCGCCAGTAAAATTGACTCAGACAGTGAAGCTGAGCAAAGTGTAGTCCCTTCCCCCGAAACTACACAAGGTTTTGTTAGCCCTAAACCTGAGAGTTTAGACGAAGCCATACTTGGCCCCCAAACAGATCAGTTCTCTGAGCTGTTAAACATCAACAAAACCGAATTTGCTAAGCTGCAATTAAATTGCCCAACTTTACAAACTTGCTGGAAGACTGCTGAGATTCCCATCGAGCAGCAAGATGAGAACAAACAGTTCTTCATCGAAAAAGGGTTGCTTTATCGTAGACCTTTTCGACCTTTAGGTAAGCCGGTAATTAAGAACCAGTTAGTGCTTCCTAAAGAGTGTAGAAGTTTTGTGTTAGACACTGCTCACGCAAATGCCTGGGCTGGGCATTTGGGCCGGTCCAAAACAAAGGACAGAGTGTTATCCAACTTCTATTGGCCCCACTGTTTCACAGATATTGAAACCTACGTCTTGACTTGTTTGACTTGCCAGAAAAATGGCAAAACAGGGCAAAAATTTGTTGCTCCCATGGTGCTAGTGCCCATGGACGGTGAGCCCTTCAATAGATACATTGTTGATATTGTTGGACCCATCAGGCCTACTAGTAAGGCCGGTTACAAGTACATATTATCACTACTTGACCCCGCAACAAAATTCCCTGAAGCTGTTCCCCTCAAAGAGGCTAACAGTCAGAGTGTTGTTGATGCACTCCTGGTAATTTTTTCCCGACTAGGGTATCCGAGCGAGCTCCAATCCGACCTGGGCTCATGCTTCATTTCCGAACTCACAACTTTATTTCTTGAAAAATGTGGAATTAAGTGTGTAAACTCTAGTGTGAACCATCCACAGAGTAACAGCGTAGAACGCTTCCACCGTACGCTCAAGGCAGTGCTGCGAGCTGTTTGTCACGAGCATCCCCATGATTGGAAACGATGCCTTCCAGGCGCCATGTTTGCCCTGAGAACTGCTCCACATGAGAGCACGGGCTTTACTCCAGCCGAGTTAGTCTACGGACGTAACCTGAAAGGCCCACTGGAGCTTGTAAAAAGCCAATGGATCGAGCCAGACGTTCATCCATCCGTCCTGGAGTACATCTTGGACTTGCTTCAAAGATTCAAGTACTCACGGGAACTCTCACTTGAGAATATTGTAAAAAGTCAAGTAAAAAACAAATCTTACTATAACATTAAGGCAGTTGAACGGAAGTTCAAAGTTGGTGATAAGGTCTTAGTACTAAAGCCAGCTAGAGCCAATAAATTAGATATTTATTGGGATGGCCCTTCCAAAGTTTTGAAACGGTTATCTGAGACCAACTACCTCATTAAAAAGTCGTTTGGTTTGCAAAAAGAAACCGTGTATCATGTGAACCTTTTAAAGCCCTATCTGCCTAGGGAAGGTGCCAGTAATTTCACTCTCTCTGACGAACGTGATTTATATCACAAGGACCATGTCTGGACAGGCCAGCCTGGTGATGGCCACCTCACTTCTAAAGAAGCCATGTCTCTCTTTAGGAAGATCGGCGATTTAACTGAATCGCAGAAGATTGACCTACTGAATGTCTTTGACAAAGTAGATGGAGTTTTTTCGACTCTGCCAGGTCAAACTGACCTTGTTGTACACGACGTTGAACTTGTTGACTCTCAAGTCAAGCCTTGCAAGTATTATCGCCACGCGAAATACGAGCGAGATCTAATTGTTACAGAGATACAGCGTATGCTCAATCTCGGTCTTATTGTTGAAACTGATTCTCCCCACGGCTCTCCTATGATAATTGTTCAAAAGGAAGATGCTAGTCCTCGCCCAGTAGCTGACTACCGCGAGCTCAACAATAACACAGTCACCAAGGATTACCCCATTCCTAATACTGAGGAATGCATCGAATGTGCCGCTAAGTGGAAATTCATTTCTATATTTGATTTGAATCGTGGATTTTGGCAAGTGCGTTTAACGCCCCAAGCTACCTTGGCTGCCACTATCACTACTCCCATAGGGAAATTTGCTCCCCTAATGATGAATATGGGAATGAAGAACGCCCCATTTTGCTTCCAGAAGCTAATGGATAATGTCACTCGTGGCGTGGAGGAGTACGTCACCCCTTTTCAGGATGACACTGCTGTTGGTGCTGAAACGTGGCCACAGCATCTCGATAATGTCTTGAATTTTCTCACTGCTGTCAAGAAAGCCGGGCTTACTGTGAATGCAAAGAAGTCGCAGGTTGCTTGCAGCAAAGCCACCTTTTTAGGTCACGAGGTTGGTAATGGATCCCGCACGCCCTCCGAGGTTAAGGTCCTTGCCGTGCAAAAGTTTGCACGCCCCCAAACCAAGAAAGATGTCCGTTCCTTTCTAGGCCTCGTTGGTTATTATCAAAGATATATTAACCACTATTCAGAAATCTGTGCTTGTCTCACAGATTGCTTGAAAAAGGACGCTCCAGATCCTGTTTCGTGGGATGAGTCCAAACAAACTGCGTTTGACTCTTTGAAAACTGCCTTAGTGACGTTTCCAGTCCTAAGAGCTCCCGACTTCAGTCAAACTTTTATTTTACAGTGCGACTGTTCCGAGCGTAGCATGGGCTGCGTTTTGTCCCAAGTGTTGGATGAAGACGAACACCCTTGTTTGTAAGTTTCACGCAAACTAACAGCTAGGGAGCAGAATTATGGCACGACTGAAAAAGAGTGCGTGTTTGATCTGGTCTATTGCTAAGTTACGGCCTTACATTTATGGGACAAAATTTGTCATCGAATCAGATCATAACCCGTTACATTGGCTCAAGCAAATGTCTGGCAAAAATCCGAGATTGCTTAGGTGGAGCCTTACCCTACAAGACGACTATACAGTTCGTTATAAACCTGGAAAGAAACATGTCAATGCCGACACCCTCAGCCGGTATTTTGTTTAAACAGTAAAGTTGTTCAAACATTTTTGTTTTCAGTAAGAGTTGACTGAAAAATAATTTGTGTCTTTATTTTGACATTTTTGGTCTGTTGGAAGCTCATCCTTAAGAAACTTCCAGTTAATCCCTGTTTTGGACTTCTCACCTAAATTTTAAGTGCCATTGCTTGCTCTTTTTGTCATTATCAACGCCTTCCTCTGTGGAAGGATATTTACAAAGATTGTACGACACGTTTAATAATATTCATTAGGAGTATTCTACGGGGGTTGCAACTTGTTCCTGGTTGGCCCTTCTTTAAGTTTTATACGAAATGGTTTTCTTTATAAAAAAAAACTATCAGTCTACCCCTGGGAGAAAAAGGATAGCCCTGTTTAGAAGGTTGTTGGTTTTTATCCACAAACCTCCCAGTGTTGTATTTATATGTATAGTTGTTTGGTAACCTTAAACCATTCTAGTGGTATTAGTTGCTGTTAAATAGAGCCGGTGTTCTACCACGTGTTCACAGAATATTCTCTTCTAAAAGTTATCGCAACCTAGGTTGAGGGTGGACGGCGAGGTGTTTTCGGTAGTTTCACAGCTAAAAAAAATCTACAATTTGACATAATCCGGACTCGTGAGAACGATTAAGTGGCGGGACGCCTCATTTGACAGTATTCTTTTACAACAAAATTAACTTTGTAATTTCTAGTGTGTTTCTTGATACTTGTAAATTTTGCCCCACTCTCTGAATACTTGCACGATTTTCCTGCACAGAAGCAGCGCGGGCAGTATTTAGTTAGTGGTTGCAAAAACAGTGTTCTTTATTTATGTAATTTTAACTTTGCTTTAAAATTGATTAAGCCACAAAAACGTTAGTCCCCCAAAAATATAAAAAGGCGATTTTAATTTTTGCAAAACCAGTGTTCTTTTTAAACTTTGTAAAACGATCCTGGGATAGGACTAAGTATCCCCTGGAGGTGTATTTCCTCAAACTGGAGATGTATTTCTCAACCAGACGCAGTTATACAGTGTATTTTTGCAATTTAGATTACAGTGCTTGGCAGTTCAAGTTATTGGCATATCTTGTGTGCACTAACCTTTCTGTTTTAGCTTCTATTGTGGAGTTCAACAGAAACCCCAAATAGAATCTCCTTGGTTGGCAGCTGTAAAGAAGGCCCGTTCTTCACTAGATTTGAGAGGAGACCTCGCCTCAAACCATCAAAAACCTGAGGGTAAAACTTCGTTTACGGCAACGAACACTTTTTTTTTTCTCGGCTCCCCAGCCGTGAAAAACCTCGAAATTCAAACGCCTGTATCTTCCAAGAAAATGGACCAATCCGTCTCATCTAAACAGCTCTTAATAGCCATGAACTTTATCTGTTTTCCCCCGCAAACAGAACACGAAAATTCCTTCTAGAACTTTCACAGCATCCTTAAGAAAAACGCACGAAACTGATGCCGTAAAATCACCGTAGCGCACGAGACGCCATTTTCGTCACTTGTATAAATTTGTATTTGCTATTTTTACTTAGGCATAAAGCCGAAAACATTAGTTTAGTGTTTTAGAGGGAGGAGCTTCCTCTACGAAGGTACTTAACCTCCCTAATAAATGTACAGATACTTTGTTTTGATATTTCTTATGTAGATTTAAGGTGACGATCTGTAATGCACCTGAGAAATGTCCGACATCCAAAATCCCAATTTTACGTCTATGAATATTAATTCGACTATTTAAAATGCGTTTTAGCATTTGCTGGTACTTTTAAATTTTGCTTTTATGAAATATTTAACGTAATCTTTTGCCATCCCAACTACCGGAGCTTAGGCAACATTTTTATTTACGTATTTTCCCGGACACGTCTTTTCTGTTTGTACTTAGTTGCTCCTAGCAAAACCGACTTGGCAACCCATTTCCCAAAGTAAACCTGGCTCCCCAATGTTAATAATCGAATTTATTGAGATCATTCCTTCAATAGTCGCGATGCTTAACATCGTGGTCAAATAAGAAAACAATCCAAAGTAATTAAAGGCCTTATTCACGTTCCAAACAATGAGTATAACTCTACCGGCCTCTCTCTATCACGCAAGCCATAGTTATTCCTTCAAACGTCGCCAAGCGAAAAATCCTTTGCGCTGCCGACTTTTCTATTGTTCTCTAGGCCCTCAGCCAATCAGACTCCCGTAGCTATCCTCGGCGTCCGCGCCAACTTCCGGTAATGTGTATATAACCCCAGCCCCAGGAGGCATTCGTTAGCACACGCTCAGCAGATCTCAAAGCTAGAGGTGACTACGCCAGTCGGTATAGGAGACGTCCCGTCCGAATGTTGCCATGCCGGGCAAAGGTAGTTGGTTCGTATAACTAGTATTAGCTTAGAAAGTTTAATTTTTGGAAACCCCATTCGAAATTTATAGTTCTAAACTTAATATCTAACCTTAAGCTTTGAGAATTTATGGAGGTGGTACCATGATCGGCATTAATGACCCCCCACCCCCAAACGTCAGGATTCACGGTCCCTTTCTAAAAACCAGCTTTTTTTCCGTGTTTCTAGTATGAATTTACTCTAACACTAAATAGATCACTTAAACCAATTAGGTTTGCAGAAGCAGAGACTTCGATGGCTAGTTGCCCAACCTCATGTGTTTTCGTTGATTGGCAGAGTTTTTGTTAACTTAAAGTGACAAATTCTAAATGGCAGATTTAATTCTGAGTCGCACTTAGGAAACATAGTCTGGTAGTATTTTGTGTAATTCCCGCGGTTTGCACTTAATAACAGGTTCTTGCGAGTTCCTGGCAGAACTTTTTCTTGTCGAAATTGTTATTCTTTGCACATAATATGTAAAGGTAAAAACTGAATTTAATGTAAATTCTTGTCAGATTTAATGTAAATCTCGTGTTGCTTTAATTTAAAAGCTTTCTTGTTGATGCTAGTTGAAATGTAAATACTTGCTTTTTATATTGGCCTGTCATTTAATAAACCAAGAGTTTGTGAAACGTCAGTTGTTTACTAGTACGATTAATTGCTAGACTTAATTATGAAAACCACTTATTACTTAAAGTCAGGACTGCAATTAACCACCCACCTGGTGGCAGCGAATACCCCCCCTTTAAAGTTGACTAGTTAGCCTACAGTTAGGACCAATAACTCTCTGTTACCCATACTGGGCCAGTAGTACATGTGTGCTGTTTCCTGAAAAGTAAAAACCGCCACCGCAACTAGTAATTTAGAGGACAAAACCACATGGATGTCGGCGAGGCTACAGGCACCTAGAGGATCGTAGCTTCGGGCGCTACATTATCAACGCCTTCCTATGTAAAGGATATTAACAGAGACTAGCGGAGGTTAGCACTGTCGTTAAAAGGTTGTTGGTTTTTATCCACAAAACCTCCCAGCGTTTATTATTAGGTTTTAAGTTATGGGACTTATCTCAAAACCCTTCTGTGTTTAAAATTCTCTTGTAAACCAAGTTGTCTGGTAACCTTAAACCATTCTAGTGGTGTGTTTTAACAGTAAATAGAGCTGGTCATTTTATGCGTCCCCAAATTGTGTGCAATTTTCTAACAACTATCGCAGTCTAGGTTTATTGTAATGCATCTGGCGGTTTTTTTCGCAGCCTACCGGGATAAAAAAAAGACTAGACTAGAGTAGAGGCTGACCAGATATGGGGCATATTACCAGAGCAATAGATGGCCTCATTTATCTGTTAATTCGTACAAAAAAATTAACCTTGTACATTCAGTCAAACCTAGTGTTTTTCCGAATTTTTTTTAATGTCTTCTGCTCAATTTTCTGGTTGCCTGTATGATATTCCTGCACCAAGCAGCGCGGACAGCAAAGTTTATTTTTGTAAAAAGTGTTGTAATATTATCTTGTGGATCCGGGGATAGGATACCATCCCATTGGCCTGATAAAAGCCGAGGTAATGCTTAACTCGTGTTGTTCTTGACTTACTTTACTTGGCTTGGCAGTCTTGATAGTGGCATGTCTTGTGTGCACTGACCTTTTCTGTTTTAGCTTACATTTTGCGTTCACCAGGAACCCCAAATGGAATCCTCTGCGTGGGGGCCTGTAAGGGCTTTTTGGCCAAAACCCTTTTGGAGAGGATACCGGGACTCCAGCTGTCAAAAAAACCTCCGGGAAAAATCGTTTTCACGAACTCTTAATTTTTTTCTCCAAGTCTGGTGCCTCCCCGCCCTTGACTAGTCCGACCTCCAACTTCAAACCACTGTATCTACAGGAGCTACTACCAGAATTGACCCATCATAGAATTTCTTAATAGCCACAACTTTCTTCTTCCATTCTGCGAAAACAGAACTCAAAAGTTCCTTCTGGTTCTCCAGCTACAAGCTTAAGAAAAAGTCACCAAACTGTGCCGTGACGCACACACTTCCGGTCATCGTAACTCCAACCAATTTGTACATTTGTAATGATTTCTTTTCGATTTTTATAGTCATAAAGCCGACCTAGCTTAGATTAGTTGTGGAATAGGAGGGGCTTCCTTTGCAAAGGTACTTAACCTCATAAATAGGATGTGAACTTGTACAATGTGATATTTTTTATTTGATTTGTAGCGTGCACAATTGTATGAAAAATTTCCATGATAACTAAGTTCTGCCACTGCAAAGTTAATGCCCCAACTTTAAATGCGTTTTAGCATTTATCACTACGTTAATTATTTACTCTTGTACTATTTTTACTTGCCCCTTGAACACAACCATGGTGCTCAACTTCAAAAGATTTTTAAGGCAATTTTACCGGACACCACTTTTTGTTTCTTACTATCTGTAAAATAGTAACCTCTAGTATGTGCTAAAATCGTTTTCGATTTGCTTTTCTACCCGATTTTTTAAACCCCTTTAAAGTTTAAAACACCTGCAACACTTGAAATGCAATGAGGTTAGTCTATCTGCCACTTGGTGCGCAACAATCGTTGCCTCCAACAAGCCAGCGCCAGCCCAACAATGACACTTCGTTTTCGGGTATGGGACAGGGCAGACGTGTGTAATGTTTGCTCTGTTCTTTTTTGCTTTTCGCCCGGGAATCCGGCGTTTCGTGTTCCTTGCCCGAAATTTCATTTTGTTCGCGTCGGGGGATTTTCCCGAGTGTTCGTGTGAAAAATAATAAAGAATTAAACCCTCAGGACATTCACCCTGCGGTTGCAGTGGTGGCCATGTAGTTACCGGGTTTTGATGTGATTTTGGGACAAAAATGAGGTGTTAGAAGTGCTGCACAAATGGTTGAAATTGGTCCGATGTCGCGTGCTTTTCGAAAAGAAAAAAAAAAAAAAACATATATATATATATATATATATATATAGGTTCGATTGAGTCTCCTTCTGGATCTTACACACCGCTTGAACGTTGTCGGAATTTTTTATTACCGACCTAAATGCCCCACTTGTGTTTGTTTGGCTTGGTGTACGGACGCTTCCGTGAGGCCTAATGTGGTTGGAGCCGGGAATGCTTCTTCATCGCCAGGCTGTCTTCCTTGTTGTCCATGTCTCCAGTTGACCCTGGTGATTTGAGATGTTTGCAGTTCGTGAGGCATAAAATGGACTTTTGATTTGATTGGATTTGTGCTGAAAGTTTGCCGTGCTGCAGGAGCAGATGGTGGCGGTTTTTGCGCAGATGGCAACCGCCAAACGCCAATCGCCGGTCGTCTTCTCCATGGTCGTGCCATCAGTTGCCAGGCGAGTGCTGCCATCTATCGTCGCGGAGGAGGAGCTTCG
>JAHWFP010241521.1:0-18824 GCA_023313725.1 Lithobius niger
CTTTTCACTAAATTGGTGTTATATATTGCAGTACTCAGTGTTCAGTACAAACCTTTATGTAGGGGCGCTGCAAGCACAAGCATACTCGCCAAGTATTTTGATGTAGGCAGCACGGCAATCGTAAATATATTAACAACGTGGCTCAGACTAGCTATGCATCATGCAACAGCCTCACTGTTCATTTATTTAATTAATAATACATAACATGGTGTCAGAATTGATTCGACGAAGTCCAATATTTGTGTAAAGTATCGTAAGAAGACCCAGGTACTTCCTGAACAGTAAAATGGCTGTAAATCTAACACAAATCCAACAATTCGAAGTGGGCACGAATCTGGCAGAAGCATGGCTCTGGCGTCAAGATTTCAAGGATTATCTTGAAGCACTAGAATACGATAGCAAGAGTGAAGGTACAAAACTAGCCTTGTCTTGTCGTGTGTGGAAAGGAACTTAAGAAACAGTACAGGGCGTACAAATTTTTACCAGTGGCCCCAGCCACAACAATGACCTTAAAACAGGTGGACACTACCAAAGTGAAATTTTTCATAGTTAAATATACATCGAACTGAATCAAATTGCGGGGGGAGACTTTCATTCATATGTAAACAAACTGCGGAGAGCTGTGATTGATTGCAATTACGGTGCAATGGCCAATCGCATGCTTCGTGACAAAATCGTTCAAGGATTGAACGACGTAGCCCTGCAGGAACCACTACTGAGAGAAGGTCGGTTAAAGCAATTAACACTGACCGAAGTTGTAGAAGCTTGCAAAGCAGCAAAGTTGTCAAAAGCACAAGTCAATGCGATGAACCGCGAAATAAAAACGGCAGATATTAATACAATTTCAAATCGCGCAAGTGGGTGGAAGAAAAATGGCCGCCAGCCCAATCGGCAAATGTGGAACAAAAATGGCAGAAACAATTCACGTCAGCACAATCAAGGCAGCCATTATGAAACTAATGTAAACAACTCGAAGTGAACAAAATGTGATCGTACTCATCCGCTAAGACAGTGTCCAGCATTTGGAACCACTTGTTCAAAATCTGCATTTAAAAATCATTGGGCAGGTCAGTGTAAAACAAAGATAAAATGGGGTGCCAGAGTCAATATGCTGGAAAATGACGAAATTGAAAGTGATTATGAAAGTGCATATTTAAGAGAACTGAGGGTGATGCAGTTTAGTGATCAGGAGAAAGACATCATAAAAGAAAATGGTTGTCAGTAATTGTCAGACTATTACATTTAAATTAGACAATGCAGCAGAAATGAATGTGATCCCAATGTACATGACGGAAATTTGCTTACTTGATCATGTACTAAATTCGTCCAATCATAACCGACTTAAGTGATAACACTTCAGTAGCTTTCGAAAGCTACTGCAGTGTTATCACTGTAAGTCGATGTTCATTGGCTAAATTTAAAACTAAATCAGTAAGGCAATATCCTGAAGCTTTTATTGGTCGACGCAGTGTAATGCAAAACCGTGCAAAACATGGCGAGCACTTTCTGAAGTTACTCCCTTCAAACCTTACAAAGTTGACATGTTAAGATTATTTCAAATAAAATTATGTATTTTCCTACCAGAAACAGTTCGGAAGGCTTTTCTTTCGAAATACGCACTGTGCCGTTCGTTTGCGTAACCTAGCAATGTCTGCAGTCACACGTAGAAGCCGGTGGCGAAGCCCATTAACCCGCCTGCGTCATTAGGCCTAATGTAAACATAACCTAGCAACACATTCTTAGCACCATTTTTAAATTTGCTATGCTCCACTACAGTCCGTATTTGATATTTTTTTTTACTTACTCTTGCAATTTTAGAAAAAAAGTAAAATTATGTACTACATTTATTAATTTATTATTACGGAATTGTTTAAAGCAAAAATGTTTGGAGATGTGCGCCAATGAGATAATCTTCAGCGGCGGTAAATATCAATTTTATTCCTGGTGGTCGTGGGGCAAATTTGCGCGCCGATATTTAGAGGGCAGCAGCAACTTTTATAAATTTTACAATTCTGCATCTTAATTTAGTTTGCAGAATAATGAAAAATGATGAGAAATTCTCTAGCTAAATACGCCGCGAGCTATTGGAATTTATCCAATTTTTTTCAACACTCTTGTTTTGGCCCATTAAACTCACTCGTCCTATTTATTGGCAGATAATTTCCCTCGTGCTTCGCACTCGTGAAATTAATGTCTGCCTAAATAGCACTCGTGAGTTTACAGGGGCCACAACACTCGGGTTGAAAAAAATTATCGATAATTTCCTTAGCTCTTGGGATATTACGTATGATAATCAATTTCCATTAGCTAGTTAATGTAGGTTAACCTGTGCAACACAGCACAAAACTGGAGGATTCAGGTTTGTGGTTACAAAGCTGCGAGTTGCATGGAGCTTGAATCAATTTTATGAATGTATGAATTACATCAGCAGCCAAGGGGGAATGACTTGCAAAAGGGTACCACAAGTAAGAACAATAAAGAACAGCAAACCACGAGCCAATTACAGGATAACCAGAAAGTACACTTCTAAGATCAGACTTGCAGGCAAGACAACACCAGAACAAATAATTCAAGAATTTGAGGATTTCTTTGAAGGCGTAGGTCGCATTAAGAGAACTGTAAAAATAAGTCTTTGAGAGGGCGCTATACCATACGTAGCTGGACCACGAAATGTACCTCTGGCTCTTCATGATAAGAGTAAAAACGAACTGCAAAGAATGATCCAAAACGGAATCTTCGTAAAAGTAGACCGTCCGACCAAGCGTGTCAACAACATGGTGATAGTGGATTCGGTGGACAAACTATGCATCTGCTTAGACCCAAAGAGCGCTGAATAAAGCTAATCAGATAGCACACTGTCCAATACCAAAAACAGAGACTGTTTCAGAGCGTACAAGGTTGAAAATACTTAACTTTGCTGGATGCAAAAAATGCATTATGGCACGTCCCACTAGATGAAGACTCTTCATTGCTGACGACATTCACCACGCCTTGGGGGCATTACAGGTACCTCATTCTATCATATGGATTAAATTGTGCTCTGGAAGAATTCCAAAGATTGATGGAAGAATATTCGAAGGGGACCCCAGCATCAACACATACATTGATGACACAGCTATAGGCTCAGAGTCAATTGAGGACCACTGTGTCTTACTAAGAAGAACATTGTCCATTGCTAGACAGGAGAATCTGAAATTCAACAAACAGAAACTACGTCGATCACAATTTACACTCATTCTTCACAAATTGGAGATGCACAAATATCAACAGTCTGATACTTCACTACTCTCGCAAATTTTCGACAGCTTCTCTTCAGGCAGTGTAAAATAGTCCCCACTCAAATGACATCTTCGTTGTTGTTGTTGTTCGTGCTGCACGGCCTCCAACGTAGCCTTCTGTTGGTGAAGGCCCATCTTCCATTTCACTTCCGGTGTAATTGTGTCGCAACCTCAGTATTAACAAGGAAACTAATTGCGGGATTGGAGGGGTCTTGTAAATTCATCAGTGCACCGTTGTGGCGTTGGTGTTCACGAATTGCTAAGGATTCTAATCCCGTAAGGTGTCTGTCATTCTTTGAATTTGAAACGAGCAGAGCAGAGTCTTGGTGGCTCCCCAATCAATCTTGTGCTTTGTCTGCTCAAAATGGTTGTAAACACTGCTAGTTGCAACTCAACATGTGGCTGACGTTAAGAATCGAGTTGCAACCAGCAGTGTTTACAACCATTTTGAGCAGACAAAGCACAAGATTGATTGGGGAGCCACCAAGACTCTGCTCGTTTCAAATTCAAAGAATGACAGACACCTTAGGGGATTAGAATCCTTAGCAATTCGTGAACACCAACGCCGCAACGGTGCACTGATGAATTTACAAGGCCCCTCCAATCCCGCAATTAGCTTCCTTGTTTTAATACTGAGGTTGCGACGCAATTACACCGGAAGTGGAAATGGAAGATGGGCCTTCACCAACAGGAGGCTACGTTGGAGGCCGTGCAGCGCGAACAACAGCAACGAAGATGTGATTTGAGTGGGGACTATTTTACACTGCCTGAAGAAACAGATGAATCCTATTACGCTGTCGAAAATTTGCGAGAGTAGTGAAGTATCAGACTGTTGATATTTGTGCATCTCTAATTTGTGAAGAATGAGTGTAAATTGTGATCGACGTCCTACTGTTAAGCCTAACCGTCATAGTAAAACATACGGAATTTTCTACAGAAACTACAATTGGCAAACTCCTCAATCACTTATTTGGGACACATAATCTCTGATGAGGGTATAAAACCAGATCATCGTAAGGTGGATGCAATGGCAGTATTTGACGCACCGCTGTCACCAGCGGAGTTGCAACGATTCCTCGGCATGTAAAATTATCAAGCAAAATTTGCTCCTCATCTGCCCACAATGACCTATTCATTGCGACAGTTGGTAAAGGCAGATGTATCTTGGCTGTGACATGCAAATATGGAGCAAGCATTTGATAAGGTCAAGAAAGTCGTGTGGAAGCTCCTTGTCTGAAAATCTTTGATCCAAAGGATCCGAAGTAGCTTTGTCCATCAACTCGAACGACTATGGTCTCAGCAATGCTTTTTCAAGAGGGAAGACCTGTAGCTTATGGATCAACAACACTGTCCGCAATACCACAGTGCTATGCACAAATTGAGGAGTTGCTTGCTGTGGTTTATGGTTTGGAATACTTTAACTATGACACGTACGGCAGTAGGCTGTATGTGGAAACTGACCACAAACCTCTGATATGCTTAAGGGAGAAGCCGTAGGATACCATTTCACCAAGGCTGCAAAGACTGCTATCGAGACTAAATCGCTACGAGTGCCAGGAAAACAGTGACATTTTGGAATTGCAAAGAAGAACTGTACATCACAAGTAATGGTGTGTTGTGTCGTGGTCAGGCACGACCAGCACGATGTTTTAAACAAACTGCACACAGCACATCATGGGATAGTCGCTATGAAAAATAAGTCAAGAGAATAGGTTTACTGACCAAATTTGAACAAAGATGTCGAAGAAGTTGTATGAAGGTGTAAACGCTTGTCAGCAACACCAAAAGAGTGAATCGATCTGAAATTGCCACAGCGGCCATGGCAAAAGGTCAGACGTTATTTTTTTTTACACTAAAGCAGAAAACTAATCTGCTTATGATTGACTACTTTTCCAAGTACATTGAGGCGGTACACATGCATGGAATGAATGCTCAAGCTACGATAGGTTGCATAAAATGAATATACGCAAGACATGGTATTCCAGAGGAATTGGTTAGCGACCAAGGGCCACCATTCAACTCGTATGAGATACACAACTTCAACGAAGAGTGGGACATTACTCCTCTTAACATGTCATCTCCGCAATTAGCATATAAGTAATTTTAGCGTATAATTTATGTAGTAATAAAGTCAGTGATTTTGCCATGTAATTAGTTCTTTATTTCAATTGATATACCAATAAACACTTAAATTTATCAAGGGCAGCCCCCATAAATGGCCGGTTTTATAGCGCATTGTCGTGATTTCCCGTTTTACTAACCAGTGTATTAATTTTTTCAGTTCCTCTGAGGAATTATGGCAGGCCATGTTGGAACGCGAGGTTAGTAACACTTGATAAAATTTGTTGCTACTGTGTTTATCACTTTCCTTATGTTTTAAAATCCGATTTGCAGTGCTATGTAGATTCATTTCTTAATGAGTGGCACCTTCACCAATTAGATGCTTTGCTTGGCCCAGGGTTTCCGTTTCCAGCACCACCTCATGATTATCCAACAAAGATGTCACGTAAGTCAAAATTCCCATTACTTGTTAAATTGGATGTTACATTAATTGGTCAAGTTTATCATACGGCGTCATGCCTGTGACGCCATTGTATATGACCCACTAGAAGTAATAGATTATTGTTGTGCCAGCTTCTACTTGACATCGAATTAGTTGACGCATGCGTTTATACTTAACGACTCGGTCTGGTCGCGTCGTGAGAGGCAAGGCATGGCATACTTCTAATTTTGACAAATACCCTGCACAGTGAATCCAAATGTTGCCTAGCAACCAATCCAAAATGGTTGCTTGGGGCATCATCTGTACACAATTACGAGTTCACAAAACCGGAATGTTGGGGGAGGGGGGTGCAAAAGTGGGTTCTCAATTGAAGCAGCCCCAACTTACGTGGCCTGACCTTGTTATTTTGATGACCATTCTTAACTTTGTTTGTGGATTCACAAGTTTATGCCCCTACTTTGAGAAGCAACTCATGATCCACTCGACTCTCAAAATTGGTTGGCAGTGTGCACAATCAATGTCATGTTGATCTGGAGCCAGCAGTTTTAGAAGGAATCTGATTGTGAGTAACATTAACTGATACGCAGAGTTTAATTTCACTGTCAGAATAATAGCCCTAATAGTAAACCAGATTAGATAGAAATGTTGGTTAGCTTGGAGGTCAAACAGTACTTTCCATACCACCCATCCAAACTCGCAAAAGTTAGAAAATTCAACAAAGCATTGCAACGCAGCTGATGGATCCGTGAAGCTTGGCTGTTGTCGTTGATACCACAGTCCCACAGTAGCGTTGAAAGTGACGTCACTTCGCTTTTAAAAACGCTCTGTTAAAGTTGACCCAGTTTGATTCTAGTTTTGAAAGAAAGTGAACGGTGATGTAACAACGTATCGCATGCGTGGCGTCGTGCAACGCGTTAAGCCAAACTGTCTCCAATATTCTAATTTTGCTGGATTGAATTGGTGGTTTTGTAAAGTCTTTACCGTAATTGTCATAATGAAAATTTTGCATAGCAGAAATGTTTTGTAAAATACAACTTTCCGTAACAATCACATACAAGGCCACGCAAAGTTTAAAAATGGCTCTCGGGCATTAACGCCTCAAAAATCTATGAGGGATGAGGGTGTTTTTTTTAACCATATCCCTTTGGCAGGCCTAAATTATTAGCAATTTTTAATGTATAATTTATTTAGTAATAAAGTCTGTGATTTTGCCATGTAATTAGTTCTTTATTTTGTAACGTGTGTTCAGTGTAGAAGCCAAACTTGAAGTAGTTAAACCTTGTTTAATTCAGAATAATCATGACAAGATTTGGGATTACATTTTAACGAACATTCTCAACACAAGAATTGACGAGAATAGAAAACCGGGCTCTGAAGCTCTTGACTTTTATATGCTCCTGTCGGATCCAGAGCTCCACCGGACAACCAATCAGCTCATGAGTTCACTAACCAATCCAGTTCTTGGGTACAAAATTTTTACCAATCGTGGCCAACAATACCTGGCCACGTTCTCCTGCACGTCCGCCCTGGTTTTGGCGCAAAACCCAAAAGTCCTTGCCGTTGAACAAGTGTTTTTGGTGCCAACAAAAGTCAACCACAGTTCCAAGCACACAAATAGGTACGAGGGTGAACAAATGTCTGTTACACCCCAATACTGCAAGTACTTTTTAGGGAAAAAAGTCGGGATGGTACAAGTCCAATGGGAAAATCAGGAAAGCACAAGTCAAATTAGGATGCACACATCAGTTGCAATATAGTGGCATTGCTTTTTTTCTTTTTTTTTTTTCAAACTCTCCCTTACACAAAATGTCGGCTTAAAGTATCAGCATTGGAATTTTTCTTCCCCGCTTTATGACAGATATCAAATTCATAATCCTGGAGTGCTAGCGACCAACGAAGTAGCCTACAATTTTTTGTACCTTGATTCCTTAACCATACAAGAGGATTGTGATCAGTTAAAAATTAAAAAGCTTGAGCCTACAATGTACTGAGTTTATGGATTGCCTACACCACACAGCAACATTCTTTCTCAATTGTACTGTATGCAAGCTCTCGTGGATAAAATTTCCCTGAAAGAAACAAGACTGGATGCTCATTGCCGTTATTGTCTTCCTGGCACAATATTGCTCCCTGTAACGGCGGACGCTACGACGGCTTAGGTGCTTGTAACGCCCCCGGTTTCCCTGGTGTACGTGGAGTTTCAGCTTGAGGTTAATCGGTGTTAATGACGACTTTTTACGTTATTCAACACAGCATGGACACTGTCCCAGCATGGGGGATGAAGCGCCGGTCCTAATTAAAGGGGCCTAATCTTAAACTGTCGGTATCGCTGCCACCAACGGTGGATTTAACTGTTTAACTAGCTAAAATCTAAAAATGGGCTACATATTTAATTTTACACTAAAATACAATTAATCAAGTCTAGCAAACGACTGAAGCTTAAAACTCCTGGTTTTATTTTTGCGACAGAGAATGAATGTACACTTTACATTATAGTTTGCTTCTAAAAGCTTTTGAATACCAATTATTTAAATAGGCAACAAGTTTACATTTACATAAAGTAGCAAGTTTGAATATACACTTAGTATTTCATAAATTCAGACAAACACACTTGGTTTGAATAAAGTTTTAAATTTTCACATTAGAAAAAGTAAATCATGAGTGCTCCCGGAGACACCCGCAAGACTTGACAGCCGCAACTGATTAAAGTCTATCTGACAGTATGTTTCAACATGATCAACCGTCCACAGTTACGTTTCTAAGTTTTCCAAGCACAAAAAGATCAACCTCCCTTAGTTCCCTCGAGAACTGTTCTAAGTAATAAAAAGCCCGGCAATTTTACACTTAGGCATCAGTTTGTTTCAATTTGCCTTCCACAAAGATCAAACCGTCAATTAGTTTAGATTAAAAATCCATTTAAAATAAACTGGAAAAATTTGGTTTTTAGGAAGAGAACCACTCTGACGTTATGGGGTGAAAGAAACCTAAGATGCCGCTACAGGCGTCACCACCATAATTTTCCCTAGCTAGAGAGTTAAGTTTACAATTAAACTAGAATTTAGAATATGGGGGTCCTAAATTAAACTTTCAAAAGCTAAACTATAACATACGAACCACTACCATCGTGCCCGGCATGGCATTCTCCGGACATGGCGTCTCCACTCCCGACTGGCGTGACTGGTCTCTAGCTTGAGATCTGTGAGCTGTGCTGACTGAGCTGTAGAGGGATGGCAACTGGGGCTTTTTATGCTGGAGCAGCGGATTTTCTGGACCTTAGCGCGGACGCCGAGGAGAGCTGCGGGGGTCTGATTGGCTGAGGGCCTCGAGAACAATGGAAAGTGGGAGGAGAAGTCGGTTGAACAAAGGGACTGGGTGCAGAGCCGTTTGAAGGAGTAGGAACATGTGAAACGGAAAAAGATAGGCCTGTTTTGAGTTTCACTCAATTGAACTTTCGGAAATGGGCCTTTACTTTGGCTACGGATTGAATATTTACATGATTGCAATGATATTAGGCTCTTGTTAAAGCTTATTACTTGGCTTTGGGTAATGCTTAGAACATTACTATTAAATTAAACAAGCTTTAACGGTAAACTGTAGTGTTAAACACCACAACTAGTTTTGGCTGGGGAGGGGGGCAAAATTGGGTAATTCGAAGTTTTTGCACAGTTTGACTTTCGGATTTGGTTTGAACAGATCTTTTTAAGAATTCTTTTAGTGTTTAATAGTAGATCAAGCTATTTGTAGGTTTCGGTAGGTCACAGTCAGGTCCAGAGGAGAACTAAAACAAACATATATACACTGAAAAATTCGTGTCCGGTAGAATGCCAGGTCGTAATGCGTTTATACGTTTGGACATATGGTAGTGTTTCTGGGGATAAAAGAATATAAATAAAGTATAAATGCGGTTAAATAAATTAGCTTAATTGAATGCTATAACGCATTAAGTTACAGAGAACATTTAACGTTTAAAAGTTTAAAGTTAAAATTCGATCGTTGTGGAAATTTTCCATATGGATTGCGGCCGACAAACACAATAAAAAATATCACACTTCAAAATGGTTGTCTGTACAAACCTCATACAATACACTAAGCTAATATGTTTGGGCTTTTTGCCCTAAAAGAAAAGAATAAAATGAAGATACAGAAATACAGAATTTTATAATGGCGGCCATGATGAAAGTGCGATGTAGTTGGTTTTGGTCAATCTTCAAATGTAGTTTCAATGGTCTTCAAGGAAGAAAGTCCGGATTTGGGCTTCCCCAAGAGTCTTGTATTTTGACAGGCTATTAAATGTCGAAGAGTTTGTGGAAATCGGACCATTATTGCGAAAACGGCCAGATATGCCTCGGCGAGGCATTTGGGTGCCTCGAAGAAAAAAAAATTTCATTTTTGGAAAAACAGGCGTTTTTCAGTGGCGCTCGTTTACATCCCATACCTCGGTCACTCGCATCCATTTGAATCAAAAATCTCTTAGAATAATCCGGTGCATGTAATAACAGTTTCTTAGTGATTGCGGCCCTATTAGCCTGAAACGCGTGTTCACACGCATCATCCCAATCTACCTTTGTAGGTTCGGATGCTTTCAATTTGTCCCTTACATTTTTGCAAACTTGTTCCATTAATCGTTCGAAGCAAAAGGAGCATTTTTAGTACCAAAATTCATCACTAAATACTCATAGACTCCTTTATGGGTTATGATAGCCGTCAATTCTCTTGCTCTTGGTGAATTTGGGACTTGCCAAAATCCCCTAACAAGGTCATAAATCGAGATAAATTTAGCTTTACTAGCTTCCTCTACCATTTCCTCAACTAAAGGCATTGGTTATTTTTGCGTTTTAGTACCCTCATTCAATAGTCGATAATCTGCTACCGGCCTAGGGTCTTTATCCACCTCCTAAACAATTATCATAGGAGAGACACATGTGCTTTTGTTCTCACGAATAATCCCTAACTTTAACATTCTATCTGACTCTGCTTCAATGAGTTGTTTTTGTCTTGGTGAGTAACGGTGCAATGTTGCCTGTTTAATTGGTTCACCTGTTAACTCTAAATCAAATTCACTTAAGTTTGTTCTCCCAGGAGTTAAAGAAAATACCCTTGGTACTCGACTAAATAATTGTTTTATTTCCTCAATCATTTGTGGGGTCATCGTACCTAAGCTTTTAGCCATGCTAATGACTTCTTCTGGACTCAAATACTCAGGAGTTTTCCCTTCCCAGATTGGGGATTCCTCAATTTCTTCAGGTGCTAACATGACAATTACTGTGTCAATTGCATGGAAGTAAGACTTTAGCATATTCACATGATAAATTGCTAATTTAGTTTTGGCCTTATTTAATGCTATTTGATAATTTACTTCTCCCAACTTTTTTACCATCGCAAATGGCCCTTCCAAAATAACTCAAGTTTGTGTTTCCTGTCAGTGTTGAGTACTAATACCTGATCTCCCTCCTTATACTGTCTATCACGGGCCCCTTTATCATAATACTTTTTTGCTTTGGATTGAGCTGTAAGTGTTGCCTCTTTTGCTAATGCCCTACTGTTTTGAAACCTATTTAGCAAGTTATACACATGTTCAACTACCGTAACATTTACAACTTCATCCTCCCACCTATCTTTAAGTAACTGTAATGATCCCCTAATGTTGCTACCATACACTAGTTCCGACGGTGTGAAATTAGTGGTTTCATGCACTGAACTACGAATAGTAAAACATACTGCTGGCAAACACTGCTCCCAATCATTTCCAATTTTCTAAACACAAAGCCCTTAAAATGTCTTGTAAATTCCTGTGAACTCGTTCCACAGATTTTGACTGAGGCCTATGAGGAGAACTATGCGCAATCTCAATCCCCTCTAGGAAATAAGTTGTCAGTTGTGAAACAAAAATGCTGCATCGGTCTGACTGGATCGTTACCAGAAAGCCTATTCGACAAAAAACTCTTAAAAGTTCATCGACAATTGTTTCAGAGTTAGCTACCTTTAAAGCTACTGCTTCTGGAAATTTTGTCGTGGGGCATAACATTGTTAGAATATACCTGAACCCTTGCTTGCTGTGGTGGTTTCATTGGTCCTACCACATCAATCATTAAGCGTTTGAACGGTGTACTTATTATGGGAACTTTTACAAATGGCACTTTAGTTACAACACGAGTTTTGCCTATGCGCTGACATGTATCACATTGTTTGACCGCCTGTTCAACTTGTTTACGCATCCCAGGCCAGTAAAAGTGCTGCTGAATTCTTGCCAAAGTTTTCTTTTTACCTAGGTGTCCCGACCACCCAATTGAATGAGCCACATCAATTACCTGATTTCTGTACTTAAGTGGTATAACCATCTGTTCAAAAACACAGTCCGTAGTGCACTGTTCCCACTGTCTGTACAATATTCCCTTCCTTATAAAACATTCTGTTGAAGGATTTTTACTCCCCCTGACCTGCCTTCCAACATCCTTCTAAGCTCTCATCTAATTTCTGAGCTTCAATTAACTCAGTGTGGATGTCCTAACTACACTGGTATAATCTGCAGTCAAGGGTGATAGATAGCACACTGCTAATCTTAGCTGCACCATCTACGTTTACTTTGGCTTTGGCCCCTGGCTTAGTTAAATCTGGATCCTTACCTACAGATTTTACTTTAACCTTAACTTCAGAAGAATCTGCTAGCCTACTGCTGCTTTTCTGCGTCCTCCTAGCCACATTTTCAAGCCCATCATGTTTTGTACCTTTCAATTTACCCTCTTCCCTTAGCCTACCTTCATGCAGTTGTTTGGCCTGTGCCCTAGTAATAACATTACACAATTCTGACTGCTCCTCATCATTCTTCTTCTGAATGCCATGAATTGTTTTGTCAGTTAAAATACAATCAAAATTTCCTGGAAAGTAGGGTGAAACTGCTGCCCTAACTTTTACTTTACCACTTGGGGATCCTATTTCCATAACTGCTACTGGTAATTCTACTGGAGTGGGGAATAATACTGTACTCAACTGAATGAATTCCCCTCTTATATTTGCTGGATCTACCAGTTTGCTAGCAAAAACATTTAGTGTTGCATCTGTGTCTTGCAAAACTTAATTGTTTACCTTCCAAGTCAGAACCTGCTATTATGTTATGGTCCAGTTCAGAAAATGTATTTTTACCACGGGTCATGCATAAATTTACTGAAGCTGTACTACGTTTACTTGGGCAATTTTTGACGAGATTGGAAGAATCACCACACTCAAAACACGATCGTTTAGCTTCAAACTGCTTAGAATTACCATTTGTATTTCTGAAACCATGTTGACCCCCCATCCCCATTTTGTACTTTGCCCATTACTTGAAGCATTTACACTTTTAGCATTGTGCCGTCCATTCCCATTCCTTTCCACATTCCTATTACCACTGTTAGCATTATTTGCCTGCCCATGGCCCACTGTTCCATTGTTTGACCCTGGATTCGTGTTACTGTTACTATTATTTCCCTTGTAATAGTTAAATTTCCTGTAGTAAGGCCTATTCCCAATTCCCTTGGAATTTTGGTCACTATTCTGCACTGTATTCCCTTCACTACTAGGGTTATTTTGGGTAACACTGACGCCTAGTCATCCATTCGTCAGCTAAAGTAGCAACCTGTACTAGGTTTTCTAAATTCCCTTTATCCACTAACCACAGTTTTAACTCATTTGGTACTTTTTCTAAAAACTGTTCAATTAGCATAAGCTGAACCAACTTATTGAAATCCGTACCACACTTGCTGTTCTAATCCACTCTGAGTAATATGTTAGGATCATGTATGCAAAATCACTATAAGATTGCTTATGAGATTTACTTGCATTTCGAAATTTGGTGTGAAGAGACTCGGATGTAAGCTGAAACCTTTGTAAGAGTTGCTGCTTCACCTTGTTAAAATCATTAAAGTCTACATTAGGTAGCCTAGTTACAACTACTCTAGCTGTGCCACTTAGTAAAGATAATGACCTCAATGACCAAGTATTTTCTGGAAAATTCAACCGTTCACAAATTCGGGTGAAAGTTGTTAAAAAGAGCAAAATATCATCACTATTTTCTTTAAATGGTTGCATATGACGTGTCGTATCCATTTTGTCTCTAGACTCTGCACTAATAATATTACTGGGATTTCTAGCATTTTCACTGGGAGTCCTAGCTGCACTAACTTCAGCTAATTTAATTCTCTCCTTAGCTGATAATTTCTCCCTTTCGAATTCTAGTCTCTTATTTTCTGCATTGGCTTCCTGTTGAATTTTTTCTTTTTCCAACTCAAATTCTCTTTGCAATTTTCTTTTTCTAGAAGCATTTTTAATTCAAGCTCTTTGTGAATTTTCTGCATTTCCCGTTCATGGTCTAGCCTTAATTTTTGTTTATTAACACTAGCAGCATTTGCTTCCTTATCTCGAGCAATCTGCTCTTTCTGCCGATTTACTTCGGCTTGAAGATCTAGGAAATCGCTATCAACTTCATTTTCGACTAAAGATATATCTGCCATTTTAGCCTGCAAATCTATAATAATTGCTCTTCTAGTTTTCACATTTAACTGATACTTTTCAGCCAAAAGCTTTAATGGTTCTAATTCTCCGTTTTCAAACATTTTCAAAATAAGTTCGCAAGTTTAACATTAATTTAAAAAATTTGCCACAATATTACAATCAACGTGTATACGACCTGCTTGACGATCGACGACTCCCTCCTGGACTCTCAGTTGTTGCTTATCGAATTCTTCTCCCAGGCACTTTCACTTCCGGTACGCACTTCCGGTTCCATCTGAAGTGTGTTTGTCGTCGTTTATCTTCCAGTGGCCCTGAAGTGTTCGCGTATCCACGCTGCCACTTCAGGGATTTTCTTGTAAAAACCTCCAATCTGGATTCTGGAGATGTTTTTTGCGTGATGTTAGTCCACAATTTCAGTCGATCTTCCAACCTGATCGCCGTGGGATGCAATTTTATGCGCCAACCACGTTGCCATGTTGCCGCCTTCTTGAGCTTCGTCACAGCCGTTGAATCGCCACTCGGTTTTCAGTTCCTCGCTCGCCGTTGTCGACCAACTTTCTCGGCTTGACTTCAGCAACTTCTGGCAAATTTTTTTTTTCTCCGAGATCGCCGACCACGTTTTCTTTATTGCCGTCCACGTCTGGCTTGAACTTCGTCCCTGCTGTTGAATCTCCGCATGGTTGCAGTCCTTCGCTTGCCGTCGTTGACGAGCTTTTTCCCGGCTTGACGTCTGCTCTTCCGGCAATTCCGTGATCGATCTCTGGTGAAACTGCTAGGCTTCGTAGTTCGGCTTACGTCCGCTGCCACCAACTGTAACGTGTGTTCAATGTAGAAGCCAAACTTGAAGTAGTTAAACCTTGTTTAATTCGGAATAATCTTGACAAGATTTGGGATTACATTTTAACGAACATTCTCAACACAAGAATTGACGAGAATAGAACACCAGGCTCTGAAGCCCTTGACTTTTATATGCTCCACCGGACAACCAATCAGCTCATGCGTTCACTAACCAATCAAGTTTTTACCCTGGCTACGTTCTCCTGCACGTCCGCCCTGGTTTTGGTGCAAAACTCAAAAGTCCTTGCTGTTGAACAAGTGATTTTGGTGCCAACAAAAGTCAACCACAGTTGCAAGCACACAAATAGGTACGAGGGTGAGCCAATGTCCGTTACAATTTCAATTAATATACCAGTAGCCACTTTAGTTTAACTAGGGCAACGTCCGTATATGGCCGGTTTTATAAAGCATTGTTGTGATTTCCCATTTGCATGAAAATTCTCTTGACGTCACAACATCTGCAAATTATTCTTGAAGGTCCTTAAAAACGGTTAAACAATTAAGCGCCACCGTTTGATGTCACCCAAGATTTAGTTAGATCGGAGGTTAAACCAATCCAAGGCTAGTTTAGACCTCAACTGGATATCCCCCACTGCAAGAGAAATAGAGACCTAAATGCCAAATGCAGTTACATGATCTAAGGTTGGAAAAAACATGACACTTACAAAGATTATCGAGATTCCCACTGCAGACACACACAAACAAACAAACAAAAAAACTACAATCTTAGTTATATAGATTTTCAGTTACGACCATTGCTAAAGAGTAAACTTGTGGCTCAAACTGTGATGTGATCCCGCTAATTATGAGCCCTAACCTAATATTTCAACAAAGGGACTAAATTCTATACAAAATAATTATAGTGCTTGACACAGTGCTTGACAAAATTTGATGCTTACCATCTTTGGCCATGAAGCACCTAACATAAGGGCAAATGTATTTTTAAATGTCAGCTAGCCAACTAATGCTTGTGTGGATGATCCAGTTCAGTTGGAACTGTGCTCAATGTTTTAGAAGTAGACAGAAATCCAGGGAACCTTTGATCATGATTGGCACAGAGATAGTCCACGATAGGCCAGAGTGGTTCTCAGCTGCCAAAAGAGCCTTTCAGTCTTGTCACACTACCATGCTACTTTGATCAGCACTGTTGCGAGGTAGCGCTTCCTCCCGTGCCGCCTCCTCTCGCTGAGACTCTTGTCCTGTGAGAGTGAACCCCGTCACTCGAGGCTGGAGCAGGAGACGCAATCTTCTGTTCGCTGGCTTCGTGTTGTGAATGAATGTAACAATGGCAGACGAGAATAAAACAAGGTTGTTCTCGTGAATGATGTGTGGACTGACCTTAACCAGATTGGGGGAAGGAACAAACCGTACTCTACCCAGCTTGTCACATTGTTATGCTGCATCTGCCTACTTCACTAGTTCGTCATGCCAACTCCGATGTTAATTCCATTTGTCACCGTTACTGAATAACTCGCAAGGGTCGTGAGTATAGTTGCTGGCACGAAAGACTTGTTGAAATTAGTGTAAAATTCCCGGTTGTATGGCATTGCTATGGTGTGAGCGATGTGTGATCATCGATTAGTTACTGTAGTACAGGTACAATCGTTAACCAATCGAGTTTAGTTGAAATCCTAGGCACACTAAATTAACTGTCACGCTAGAACTGTGTTGGGAACCCTCTGTCATCGAGTGGGGCTCCACTTTTTATGAAACGCAGGAAGGATGGCAGCTATAGTCTAATCCTGGATTACCGTTAGTTGAACGTTCAAGTGAAAACCGATGGTTACCCGCCTCCCAACGTAGAGGAAGTCCTTGATTTTTTTTCTGGTAAAGCCTACATCTCGGTGTTGGATGGCGAGAGCGGTTTTCACCGGATACCTCTGGCCGAAGACACAAAAGACTACCTCATTTAACTGCAGCCGTGGATCATTCTGCTGGAAAGTGCTACCTTTTGGGTTGAAGAATTCGACAGCTGAGTTTCGGCGCATCATCGCTCTTTTCCTATGGGACCTGGTCGGCACTGTCTGTATGATTTAAGTTTTTGATGTCGTCATTGCAACGGGAACATGACGAGGACATCTAGAAGCCATCTGCAAGGTAGTTCAGCGCCTTTGTCAGCATGGTTTTACACTGAAGCGTGCAAAGTGTAACTTCTACCTTCTTCTGATGACTATTTTGGGTCTGACCATCGGTGCTCAATGGATTAAGCTTAAGCAAGTAAGCAAGTGCTCACTGCCATCAAATATCTGCACTGCTATTTTGGCCTCTGTAACATCTTCAGAAGGTTCGTTAAGGACTACGCGGCCGTTGCGAAGCCCCTCACGTTGCTTCTTCACAAGAATACTAAGTTCGTCTGTGTGCGTTAGTGCTTTTGTGATGAACAATTCAATTGGTGCCATGTTCAGATAGATTTGTAGAGATGCATGGTTGTCTTAGTCTTTTTGGCTTTTACTCTCAAATTTGTTATTTGTTAATTTTCCATTAATTTTTTCCCAGTCAATTATCTAATATTTGTGAAGTAATCTACACGGATTATGCAGTTTGTTCAAAATAGTGGAATTTGTATTGTGTTTGGGTTGTGCTAAAGAGAATAAAGCGGTCATAGCTCGTGTGAGTAGCGACAAAAGGCATGTCTACAGCAGCCTCGTTTTTACATTCAATTCCATGCTACAAAACAAGCAAGTGAGTAAATATGAACTATGCATCTGCAACAAAGGATGCAGCATTGTTAATGTGGAGTCGTCACTTGTGTGCTCCACAATGGCAGCCATCAATTTCATGTCTGTATGTTAACCCTACCAAGATAACCCTTTAACCACTAAATAGGCTGTTCCATAATTGTATATAATCTTAAGTGTATCACATGACTTCCCTGTATTTAAGGAGCAGTAAACAGGAAGTTCGCTGTCTTATCAGCTGTAGCCTACACTCTGGTAGTCCGTGTGTTTATTACCATTGGTGCCCACGCTGGGCTAAGGTGTGTCCCCGCCTAGGACACTACAGTTGGCGACGAGTCCGGTACCTTTGGTAATCTTTAAAAACTTAAGCTTTAACTGATAGGTCTTCAACCACATCTTTGCTCCATATTTGTGGTAAGTTGCAAATTTTTTTCATTTTGGCAATGAAAATTAGTGCTCTGAATTCCTATCAGAGTTTAAACTTTTTCAAACAGTGTTTTTTTGCCGTGGTAGTGCTGTGTGGTACAAAATGATAACAGTTAAATTTAGTACCTTAACAACTAGAACCGAAGTGGGCAATTGGATTTATTATGGTTAATTTTACCTTGGCAGTGTTCTAGAGCGACGCACTGGCGTGTCCGCACAGGCAGTACTATAAACCTGAAGGTTCGAAAAATGCGCTGCTAAATTAACCCTTGTAAATTCGATTGTGCCATTGCCCATATTCGGGCTAGTGTGTGCCGGTGTAAAATTTAACACCGTAGGTTTATGCTCAAACTTAGTGAAATCTGGTCTGTGCTGAGGCTTAGGCCAGAAGTGTTGTTTTGTAAAACGTTGCAAATGGTGAACGTAAAACACTTTTTCAAAGCCTAGTCCCTTTAAATTTAACTTGTAGGCAGTTAATTTATACAACTAGGTAGGCTACAGTCAAGCTTGATTTATTTCTGTGTTTAAATAAGTGACCGGTAGTCTTGAGTGCTCCAGTTTAATCCTTGCATGTTAAACAGGATTGTAATTAAATTTAATTAAATTTAATTTTGT
>JAHWFP010241528.1:16952-28135 GCA_023313725.1 Lithobius niger
CCATTTTCTATAAAACTACTGCACAGAAAATCTTGATTTTTTTTTCAGGGAGCTTCCTTCGGTAGTTCTGTACAGTGCCTACTACAATCATGGTTTTCAATGAAACACTCAAGTTTTTAGAATTCCTAATGTATAATAATAGCAAAAAATCTATTTTTTTAAATTTTAAAAATTAGTTTGAAGTATCTACTTTATAAATTTGAACGTTTTACGTTGTTTCATCCACGAAATTTACTAAATAAATTGGTTTTTATAGGCTGCTGTGTACCAGTGGCAATATTATTAAATATTTTTAAATGGGCGTAGCCAAAAATTTAGCTTTTTTAAACTTTAGGTACCATTTTCTACAAAACTACTGCACAGAAAATCTTGATTTTTTTCAGGGAGCTTCTATTGGGTAGTTCTGTACAGAGCCTACTACAATCATGGTTTTCCATGGAACACTCAAGTTTTTAGAATTTATAATATATAATAATAGCATTATTAATGAAACATAAACCTTAAACAATTTTATTTCCCTAACTATTTGCATGAATTAAATTATTCTAGTCGAATCTCTACACAATGATGTGTTTTATAACCCAACCAGTTTCAAAGCTTTATGTGTAACACATTTTTCTATAATGGTACCTGGAGTTTGTGATATTTCCCCCATAGAAATACATGTGACTACCAAGTTACCTTCAGTTAGTCGAGCCGGGAACAGCCTGACGGAGGAGTCTTCAGCACAATTCTACCTTTCGCTCACCGTTCGTGCCGAGTCCTGACCCCATGCGGTCAGTTGTCGAACTAGTGGCCGATTTTACTTTTGCGGAATACGTACGTTAAAATAAAAACGCTGTGTAGGGTCTTACCAATCTATAAATATGTGTGAAAATATTCCCTATGCTGCGAATAGTCCAAGCTTGTGTCCTTTCGCAAGAACTCGCGTTTGAACGAACTTAAAACGAGGAAGACACTTTGTTTCTCGAGCCAAGGCCGACTGGAGTATAGACATTGCGTGTCATGCGTCTCGACTCTAACCCAGTTCTCGCTCTGCCAGGAAAATAAAAGCCTTTTAGCATTGCTATGACCGAAAGTAACCATTCTATGACAAAAAAAAAAGATTTTGGTCATATTTTAGGGTACGTTTATGCAACGACTGGCATTCGCTTTCTCGCAGCTGAAAATTAATCGCGATGGCGAAGGTGACGTTACCATGGTAACAACGCTTCCTGGATTAGCCAAATCCGAAATCGTTTGAGCAAATGATTGCAATCTGATAATTCGTGACAGGAAGATAAAGAATTCCTCCAGACGAAACAGTTTTCCCACTCACTTCTAAACTCAATTATTGACTCGTTTCGGTGCGAGCTGGCAGAGCTAAAAACGCGGCCATGTTTGAATTCCAGATAGTTTCTGGCTTTTAGCTGCGAGAAGGCGAAAGTGAGTCGTTGCGTAAATGAGCCCTTAAATCAGATGGCTTGAAGCCACACGCTGAAATCTGCTACTTCTTTCTCAGACGGCCTTTTTCAAATACACAGCGTGAGTTACAATATCGTACTCCCACGGACGTGTACGGCATTTATTCGCTCCTGGCGGAACCAACGTCGTGCTTAGCATGATCTGGATTATGCTTTTTAACAGTTTTTAACCGTTTTAACATTTCGATTTGAAAGAACGAGCTGACCGGATGTGTTTGAAGTGATATGGTAGAGTATATTGTATATTTCTGGCGCTTGAAAAATAAAACATTTATGAAGAAATTGCGGAAACTCACTGCCGGAATATACGAAGAAAGAAACTCCGTGCGCGTTTGCAATCATAGCTCCTGCAAAAATAATAATAATAAATAAATAAATGATCAAAAAATGCAACCCGGGATCCTACAGTCCGGGAACGAATAATTGTCCGTGGGACGAAATTAGTCCGGGGACGAATGTCCAGCAACCAAAAGTCCGAACCCCCTTCATACAAGAGTTCACAAACTCTTCTCCCTATCTAGTCATTGATAGGGCGTTTTTTCACTGAAACTTGTCTAGTCTATGGAATGGACTGCCGCAACACATTGTCAGTGCCTCCAGTGACACTAGAGGCTAATCTGCCTTTGCCGTCACCTCCTTTAATTAAATTAACTGACGAAAACTATTTCCATTGCTTTTTGGACTTATATGTCAGAGCGGGTAAATTGAGTGAGGAATTGAATCCTCAACCTTTCGGAACAGAAGCCGAAGCCCTCGCTCAGCTGTATACCGACAAGGGCTGAGCTGTAGGGTCGGTTTGGTCTTAAAGGACAATGGTTCAGTTCCCCGCGCAGGCAGTCTGTCGTTTAATTCCGAAAGACAACGGCAGTAGGTTTGCATCTAACCATACGGCTCTTCGTTCTGTAATCACCTTCCATTCAGGCTACAACTTTTTTGTGAAATCAGTGCATTTCTTAAGGTGCAATTCCAAAAAAGTGAGTGATGCTTTCAGTCGCTGAATTATACTCGCAACGTGCAATTCTCCGGCGAAGCCCATTTTTCCCCACTTCCAAAACAATCCCAAACGTGTAATTACTAATTTCTCGAGTAGCAACTTGGATGAGCTGGTTAGCGGCGACTCGAAGCTGACGAGGCAGGCCTGTCGTCATAAGAAAACAGAACTAAAAAAAAAAATTCTCATAAAAAATGAATGGCCGATCGGTAATTGCACTCGCCCACGCCATTACAATTGGGATTTGTGTTTGTCCGCAGCTCCTTTTACAGCTGTGGCCTTAAGAAGAGACGATGAAAAGAAGGTAACGAAGGAAAAGAAGAAAAAAAAAAGAAGACGAAAGAGAAAAGGAAAGAAAGAAAACAAGACAAGAAGAAGAAAAAATAATAAAAGAAAAATACTAAGAAGTCGCCCCGGGAAAAACAGGTTGGGCTTCCCTACTATCCCAGTGGCAGGGCCAGCTCATCAACACCACGTGACCCTTTGCGTCCTCTAAAAGCTCACTATACTTGTTCTCCACGACCCAATCGCATCCAGCATCCCAACGAAGAAACAACGCTCCAACAAAGGTAAGAATTGCTGTTTTGCTATTTTTCATTATTTGTCAAAAATAATAACAAAACGTTACAAGAAAAAAAGAGGAAGAAGGCAAAATATTCTGTTCTGGGTAGGTTATTCTACAGTAAAAAAAAAACGCAGTATGTGCCCACACCCTATAAGAACTGATACACGCGTATGACGTATAGAACACCATATTTAAAAAAAGTAAAAAGAACTGAGCAAAAAAGTCAATATAAATTCAAAACATGGAAGTATGTCTCATGAAGATATCTACATAATAAGATCTAGACACACGCTAGTGTGTCGCGCCAAGTTTTAAAAAAAGTAGAAAGAACTGAGCAAAAAAGTCAATATAATTCAAAATCATGGAAGTATGTCTCATGAAGATATCTACATGATAAGATCTAGAAACACGCTAGTGTGTCGCGCCAAGTTAGGCAATAAACATCACACCAATTCACTTGGCGAGGAGGTAACCATTGTAGCGCGATGCCATAGCGTAAGTGTCTAATATCCTGAAGCATAGTTGGGCACATTTCAGGTGCTTGGGGAAAAATAATAATGGGGTACAAAAGCTTAAATTGTGGTGAAATTGAGAGCAATGACCCAGCTGACAAAAATTAACTCATGAAGGAATGGCACCTAAGCAGTGCTCAATGCAAAATCTGACCCTCAATAACGTTGCAAATGTGTCACCAGCTAAATAGATACTTCTAATCCATCATCCCGATGGCAATTTCCATAGGGTGCATTGATACGAAGATAACGGGAAGGCTTCCAGCTATGATATTGGACGAATGGCTACATTACGATACGAACTGCATGTCTTTTATGGTTTGGAGCCTGGGGGTGTAACGGGGATGGCGTGGGAGGGCGCGTAAGTACGAAAGTATTGTTATAACCATTGTTAGTATTGTCGGCATCGTCTCTGATTGAATGGCCAAAGTTCGGACAATGACAACGTGTATACTGACGTGCGTATCTAGACACACGCTGTGTGTTGTCACAAATCTAAACAACGTTGCCAAAGAAATTGTGTCTACCTTCAATTCACGAAAAACAAACAAAGTATCAAAATAAAGCCAAAACCTAGGAAAGAGGCCACCAAGTTGAGACTGGTTCAGCCTCACAAAGGAGTAATATGAACTAAATAAAAAAAATTAAAACAAAAAATACAACAAAACCAAAAACTGATAAAGAGGCGACTAAGTTGAGAACGGTTCGGCCTCTCAAGGGAGTGACACGAAATTAAAATCTTGGAAAAATGGCCACATTACACATCTGCAGGCTAGTTGAGTTGAACCATGAGTCTATGGTTGAGCTTAATACACAATTTCAAAAAAAAAAGTAGTGATATCATATCAAAAACCAAAACTGGTAAAAAAGAAACGCTAAGTTCCGAATAGTTCGGCCCTTCAAAGGAGTGATATCAACACCCCAAAACATTCGCCAACTTAATCGTACCGAATGATACTTTGGACGTTAAACGAAAACGTGAACATTGCTACCGAAAGTAACACCGAAAGTAGCAATGTTCTAGTTTTCATTTAACCTTCGAACTATTAGTCGGTGCGATGAACTTGCCGAATGTTTTGGTGTGTTGACATCACTACTTTGAAGGGCCGAACCGTTCGGAACTTGGCGTTTGGCGTTTCTTTTAACCAGTTTTGGTTGTTGATATGATCGTAATAAAGGAGAAAGGAAAGTAAGTAATAAGTTGAGAAGGTGACGTAGATTCGTCTGCATTACTCACGGGTATTGTTTTAGGAACCAGGATTATGTAGAGAAGACGTGGAGCTAAGCGATAACTAGGTGAATTACATCTCTTGCTTCGTTTAATATTCTCTCTTTACCACTCTGTCCTAGTAACGGAAATAGGTTTCCATCGGCATTTTCTTTGTCCTCAACCGAATCTATTTGTCTTTCCGGTCTGTAACTCGTGTTGGTTGTTGTTAATCAGATAAATGCCAAATCAGTTCACAGATATCTAACGGCTGTCGCATGACAGTTGGAATTAATATTTCAGAATGTAGCTGAATAAATTAGTTACGTCGAAGGACTACCTCTTCCATCCTACAAGTGAAAATGAGAAAGGACGGGCGACGAGTTCCCCGTAGCAAGATAACTGGTTTTGAGTCTTTCGCATAGTACTAGGAAATTGCAATTTGCATCACTTTTGCATTGACATTTCAAGCTGACGATCCTTAAAGTATATTTTTTTACGGACCGTACACGTCACAGGCATTCATTATTTTTAAATAAATTTCTTGGAGACTTATGTCATCTGAAATTCTGAAGCATCGGTTCAGCTTTGAACATTTCGAGGAGTTTTCGAGGGAGAAAGAAAGTCTAGTAACAGGGTGGCGTTGAAGAGCTCGTGATGAAATTCCCTGATTTTTACAGGTTTTCCATATCAATACTAACTCTTTTCCCTGATATTTATTTGGTCGCAGGAAGCTGCCGTACAGGATTAAAATTTTTTTTTCACATTACACTCAAATCGCAATAACTGTATCGCATTTCGGTAAATCCAGAATTTCACTGCCCTAACTGGTATTGGTAAAGAGCAGGTAAAGGCCACAATCTAAACAAAACTTTAAAAAAAATCACTTGACACGCAACGTCCAACATTACTTAGGCCTAAGGAGTTACTTTATCAGAAATGAAACAAACAAGCAGCTACAGCGACTGCCTAGTCGCACCGGTCTTCTGTACACAGTTCAGTTCCTCCACTTCCAATGTTAAGACGCACACCTCTATCATGCACTACAACTGCTGTGAATATTTAATTTAGTTACGTTAAAGCAGTCTATTAAACAATGGACGTTGTAAACAATGGACGCGTCAAAGCAGTCTATTAAACAATGGACGTTGTAAGCAATGGTCGTCAATATCTGGTACTGTTGCTAAGTTGAAAAAAGCGACGGACGGACGGACGGACGGACAAAGTCGTTGCAATAGTCTTCTCGCCGGTCACGGCGTACAGAAGACTAAAAGGAAGTAAAATTTTCAACTGAAGTAAAATGAAGGTTTTAGAAGTAAAAAATTAAATCCGAATTACCTATTCTTTAGAGGGGGGGGGGATTGAGGCTTAATGGCGCGTCGACAACTTGGTCATTAGCGCCAACCTCAGTCACAGTGCAGTGGTCCGGGTTGCCACTGCACCACACATTACAGAGATGTTATTCAAACCCCTAATCTAAATCTTGTCATACATCTGTACCTCCTGCAAAAATTGAAAAACACCGGACAGGAGGACAGACTTATCGCTCAATTGACGCGCAATGTCATGCGGAAGATGGAACCGACGACGAACACCAGCAAGATGGCGACAATCAACAAGTAAGTGCCGGACCGTAAGTGGCCGCCGACACCAAGAACATTCAGGAGGGTCAACCCCCCGCAAAAGGAAACAGTGAGTAAGCCGGGTGTGACCAATCCGCAAACGGGCCAACACAACCTCCTCACGGCGACTACGGCGACACGCCGAGTGCCACTCCTCGACAGTGCCTTTAATGGTCCGTAACTTATTACCGTCTTGTCTGTCCCACAAGGTTTGCCAAAAAGCGTGTAACCTCAGACGCAGAGTTGGAAAGGCATCTGAGGGAACAAGGCTGAGATCCCTACCGAGAGGGCCAGAAAGGGCCCCTTTCGCAGCAGAATCAGCTTGTTCATTCCCTGCTATCCCAACATGGCCCGGGATCCAGCAAAAAAGCACGGTTTTCCGCTGGCCAGGCAAGCGGGAAAGCAAAGCTTGGACACGTTGTGTCAAGGGGTTCCGAGGATTGTAATTCGCCAAGGACTCCAGGGCACTCATGGAATCACTAAAGACAATGAAATGCGTGCCCTGAAGGTCAAGGATCCATTCCACCGCCAAACCAAGAGCCAAAAGCTCTGCAGAGAACACAGAATAGCCTGATGGAAGGCGATGGGCAATCGTTACACCCTTACACACACAAGCACACGCCACGCCAACGTCGGACTTCGACCCATCAGTAAACAGGCGCTGATAACCGGCGTACTGAGAACTCAGCCGCCGGAACTCCTGTAAGTACCTTGCTGGTAAAGTGGAACCCTTCGGGAGGGACGCCAGAGCAAAAATGAAACTGCCACCTGGGACAAGCCAAGGGGCAACTGGCATTCTCTCAAGCCTCAAGACGCAGGGCATTTCAAAGGCTATCTCGTGACAGGACTGCTGGAGCCTATCGCGGAAATCACCCTTACCCACCCTGCGTCTACCGACTCGCAAGTCTGGCCCAAAAACCATGGACCAAGCAGGACTGGATTGCACAGCACGCAAACGCACAGCATACTGAATGGCAAGCTGTCGCCGACGAATGGCCAAAGGTGGCTCCGAGGCCTCAGCATAGAGGCTGACCACTGGAGAAGTTCGAAAAGCCCCAGTCGCCACACGCAGGCCACTGTGATGCACTGTGTCCAACATCTGGAGAGTGGAGTCACTAGCCGAATCATAGACCATACACGCATAATCAAGTTTGCTGCGGACAAGGGCTCGGTAGAGGCGCAACATGGCAGCGCGATCGGCACCCCATGAAGTGCCCGACAGGACCCGCAAGATGTTAAGCGCCCGCAAAGCCTTGTCTTTAAGCTGGCGTAAGTGTGGAAGCCAAGACAACCTGGAATCGAACACCAGACCCAGGAAACGTGCATGTGGGACAACAGGAATTTGTGCCTGCCCCAAGTACAGGCAAGGATCCGGGTGCAGTGTTCGTTGGCGGCAAAAGTGGATGCACACAGTCTTGTCCGGAGAAAACCCCGATTCAAATTCCCTGATTTTCGGTAAATATTTTTTCAAATTCCCTGACTTTCCATAAATTTTCCAGACTTGATAAATTCCCTGAATTTTCTCGGTTTTCCAGATAGAACGCCACCCCGAGTAAAGAGATGAGCGAGCCCAACTAGTCCGGGTAACCTCCGATTACCACAGGGCTCAAGATCATGTCCAGAATTGGCCAAAATAGATCCCATAGCTGCTAAAGGAGCCTGGTAGTCTCTTGCACTAGCATGGTTCGCAAAAACTGCCAGGGCTTTCCAGGATTTTTTTCCCAGTCATCGACCAGATCATCTTTTTTAAGCAACTAGGTTGAGTGTTGCCAATGCTCAACCACCATGACCACCTATACTCGCCTAGATTGACAAGCATATACCGACATTGAAACGTACTGGCTTAAACGGGGCGGAAAGCCAAATGGGCTCGAGAAGTGTTAAACAAATGCGGATGCAAACCTATTTACATTGCCCTTTGGACTAAAATGTCAGACTGTCTGAGCGGGGAAATAAACCCATGATCTTTGACACCAAATGCCGAGGTCCTACCGCAGACCGTGTTAGTATGGCTCAGCGGTAGGACCTCAGCATTTGGTTTCAAAGGTCGTGGGTTCAATTCCCCACTAAGGCAGACTGACATTCAAAAACAAAAGACAACGTAAATAGGTTTGCATCCGTATTTATTAATGTACTGGCTTACACATTACAGGTTAATAATCTGAAAAAAAAAAATGTCTGCCCCTGTTGGGAATGGAACCTAGAATCATTCACTTATTAGCCGGAAGTGCTACTACGCGCTCCAACGGGGAAAGTCTCCTCGCTATCCAGCCACACTTAGAGCTGTAGGGCTGCTCTAAAGATGACAATCATGTATGCAAATACTCTGAAGTTCTAAAGACTACAATCCTGCACACAAATATAATCTTAATTCTAACTCATTATTATTATTATTTGTTTTGTTTTATTATCACCGTGCAGGCAGAGTTGTAGTTTTTTGTTCACTCGCATACATGCGATGTTACAGGAGATGTTGGTTCCTTGATTTTACTGTGCCAGGGTGGCGTTCAAAAGCTCATGATGAAATTCCCTGATTTTTCCAGGGTTCCCAGATCAATACAAACACTTTTCCCTGATTTTTTTGGGTACCTAAACTATACGTTTCACTTGATGTTTGATAGCGTTAAATGACATTTGTTCTTGTTCTTTCAGATGTTGTCACCTGCGATCTATTTTCTGTCCGCCATGTTGGTAATGGCCGCATCCCAAGATCCCAACACCTCCTCATCCCCGTCCAGCGTTGTCTCAACGTCGTCTTCGGGCACCCCGACCACCACATTGCACGTTGTCAACTTGAATGTTCCAACCGATTCTTCTCTAAAGCCTGTTTTCGCGGCGAACGAGGATGCAAGCAAAATGAGCGAAAATTCCATGGTCTCTCAGGTATTAATTACATTTTGAATTTTTGTTGAAGGCTGCTCTAAGTCGCATCTCGAGATTTATTTCAACGGTAGTACCCAAATGATGACGACAATTTTTACCTTTTTTCCAAATTTCCCTTCCTTCCCTGGTCACATTTTATCATAAGTTCAGCTACCTCCTCTCTAGAAAATGATATGCCAAACATCGATTTCTCACACGCGGGCGGGCCCCCCCCCCCCCCCCCCCCCCGCACACCATTCGGAAACACCGAAATAAATGATGTGGTTTAGTTTATAGACATTTTAGGTCATTTTTTAAAGACTGATTGTAGAAATGGATAAGTAATTGGTGGAACATATATTTTGGAATATTTTATACGAAGCGTTTTATACTACTTGGGCCAATCATGCACCTCCTGTGTCCAACACGATTGACGATGCCATCGGGGGCCTTAGAGTCCCTGGCAGGTCTAACCTTGGTGGTAAGGGATTCGTGTCCCCATACCTCATCCCCCTGACATTCCCACGGCCAAATTTATATCTTTATATGATATTGTCTTCTGTTTTTAAATTGGGCTGGCTGTTAGTGATCCTAGGGTCCTTGCCTGACCTGTTGCTATTTTGACAAACTGTTATTATTATATATAAAGGATAGACAAAAATGTATCATAAAAATACTGCTTGGTAAAAAAAAAAAAAATAATAATATTGCGACGTCACAAATTGTGGTCACACTGTGCGTATCACTTCGGAGGTTTGTTGTCGCGCTCCCAGCCGAAGCCGTGGCGCCAGAAAACGATAGGGCAATTTTATTTTGACAGATAATTCCAGTGGAAATTCCTACGTTCTTTGAATGTCACAGTCGGCCTAAGCACGAACCATCACAGGGTCGTTTTCTTCCCGAAAATGCCAGGCGTAGATGAGGGCAAGACTCTAAACTAAACCACGAGCCACGGCTGTTTGCCGTGATGTCATCATGAATCAGCCAATGACGAACGAGAACAGCGGATCTTTGACCGTCTGAGTCGACTAGCCCGGTCACGTGATATGCGTGTCACGGCAAACAGCCTTGGCGCGTGGTTTAGGGACCTTTTGCACATGAGACAGCTCGTGCTAACCGTGACTGCCGACTACTACCTCGAGTCGATAGTTTTTGGGCCTCGTAATTTGCGACTCTCCTTAGGGACCGGACCAGCATTGTGTCTACATCCTGCTGGATGGAGCCACCGTCATTTTTCTATGTGAAGTAATAGAGGTCGTACACAAATGACGTCATGCAATTTTTTCCCCCAATTTTTTACTCCCTTCCAATCGTCCCTAGAAAAGGATCTCACAAACGTCGAAAAAAGCCCGCCCCCCCCCCCCCGCCAATTTGTTGCCGATGAAAAGGGGAACAATTTGGGAAGCTCGGTGATTTTATTCCTGAAATTCATGAAACTAGTCCCAATTTATCCGAAATTCCTGACGATTTTTTTTTGCTCCTTATCCCCTTGTTTGAATAGTCATTCCAATACATGTGTGACTTCACAAATTTATTGACCTAGACGTGTCCCTTGTCCGAAACTGTCATACTCCTCGAATCCACCCTTCACCTCCATGCGTGACGTTATATTGGATGCGATCTGTGAACTAAAATGTCTGCCACTAACGTGCCGATCAATACAGAGACTGGTATACTAACACATCAAAACTCACCCAAACAATCTTTCAACTCATGCTAACTACGTATGCTTTCCCCTCGTGCATGACGTCATTTGTGTACGGCGTCGTACAAGTGACCTATGTCTGTCTTCATCGTCTTCAAACAGCAACGAGGTGTAATATTTCTAAGCTTGCTTTCGAATCGGACTGGAGCTAATTTTGCAGGTTTTTAAGAGCCGGTCATTATTTATCGCCTGGAGGGGGAGAGGGAGAAGCGCCGGAGGAAATTGGGGGGTCATGAAGTTCTTGGACCCGCTCGAG
>JAHWFP010241531.1:0-17364 GCA_023313725.1 Lithobius niger
GAGTGAACCCAAGTCCTTGCGTCATTTTTCCGCCCTCCCGTGACTCGAGGGATATTCGGTCAAAGCTATATAGCATCCCAGAAAACCGAAGAGTTGTAGTCTACAATAAAATTAGCTAAAGCGTACAATTTTCCCATAAAATTGCAGTTTTATATTTCAACATCTTGTAGGTGTACTGCCTTCTGCAGAACCGACATTCGTAGGCGTAATGAATGCCTTATTCAGAGCCGACATTTGCAGGTGTAATACCTTCTGCAGAACCGATATTTGTAGGCGTAATACCCTCTGCAGAGCCGACATTTGCAGGTGTAATACCTTCTGCAGAACCGATATTTGTAGGTGTAATATCTTCTGCAGAGCCGACATTTGCAGGTGTAATACCTTCTGCAGAACCGATATTTGTAGGTGTAATATCTTCTGCAGAGCCGATATTTGCAGGTGTAATACCTTCTGCAGAGCCGACATTTGTAGGTATAATACCTTCTGCAGATCCGACATTTGCAGGTGTAATATCTTCTGCAGAACCGATGTTTGTAGGCGTAATGCCTTCTGCAGAGCTGACATTTGCAGGTGTATTACCTTCTGCAGATCCGACATTTGCAGTTGTAATACCTTCTGCAGAACCGATATTTGTAGGCGTAATGCCTTCTGCAGAGCTGACATTTGCAGGTGTAATACCTTCTGCAGATCCGACATTTGCAGTTGTAATACCTTCTGCAGATCCGACATTTGCAGTTGTAATACCATCAGCAGAACTGACATTTGTATGCGTAATGCCTTCTGCAGAGCTGACATTTGCAGGTGTAATACCTTCTGCAGATCCGACATTTGCAGTTGTAATACCTTCTGCAGAACCGATATTTGTAGGCGTAATGCCTTCTGCAGAGCTGACATTTGCAGGTGTAATACCTTCTGCAGAGCCGACATTTTCAGCTGTAATACCTTCTGCAGAACCGATATTTGTATGCGTAATACCTTCTGCAGAACCGACATTTGTAGATGTAATACTTTCTGCAGAACCGACATTTAACTAAAAACCCAGCCTAAAGACAGTATAAAATTATAGACCAAAAGAGGAGCTTTCGCCCAGTCTTACTGAGCATTCTCAACTGCCAGCACAATCCTTCCACTGTGGCTACAAGCCATGCAGAGAAGCCTTCCCAGCATTTGGAGCTGTAATGCCTTCTGCAGAACAAATAAAAGATCGCTTGCATCTCAACTCAAGAGGTATTAAGAGGAGGGGAGGCACAGCACTACATCATATGTAAAAATAAGCGGCGTTATCGTACAACGGAAACAGGATTCCGACGCACAACACTGGGTTAATAAACGAAGCAAAGAGTCTGCATTAAAAACTAGCCTTGCGTAAGAACAATATATACTAATCTTGAAAAAAAAAAAAGAAAAGAACTGTCCCGACTCGTAATCGAACCCAGAACTTCCCAGATATTAGGCAAAGCATGGTAACTACTGCGCCACCGGGCTGAACAAGCTACAGGCGCTCCAGCCGCGTATAAAAGCTGTTCAACCTTTGTCAGTGGCGACCTAAAGGTAACATATATATACAAGGAGGAAAAGCAACTTGCTTCTAGGCCTCCGTACTAAAAATAATAATTACTTGATAATTAATTTTAGTGTGGACGCTTTTAAGGTCGGCTGGAGTCTGTAGCCAGGAACCGCCCGGTAGTACTCTGATTAGGCAAGAAGTCCAAGGTCAGAGTCCCAGTAAAGGCAGTTATTTTTCTTTCCTTCTCAGATTAGAGCATCTTGCATTCTCACAAGGCCACTGTTGAATACTATTTACCCTTTACCTTGAGATTTTTCGTTTGCTTGTTGGTTTAATAAAATGCTCATTCCAAAGTTTCTTTCTGTTAATGGACCATTTTCTAGGGAAAGCTACAAACAAATAAATAATTTTATTTATTCACACAAAAAAAAAATAGAAATTTTATTGAATTTTTTTCTTTACGATTGTTTTTATTTTTTAGCTTTCCGTGCAAAATGATCCATCCCTACGCTGACAGAAAACTTGGAATTTGCGATTTTATTAAACGAGCCTTCGTGCGAGTTGGAGAATGGGACTCCTGTGAAGAGTGATAATGTCTGCTGTGCCAAGGCATACGATGTATGTGGCCGAGATACAGTGGAGAATGGATGGCACTTCCATCATATACCAGACACAACAGATATTACTACCTTGATTCCCCCATACTACTTCATAGATTGACCAGTGAATACAAACCTGGATGGCGACCTCCTATTTGTTCTTAGGAGGGCATTGTAATTACAACACGTCGAAATATAAATTGTGGGTAATTTTAGGTGAAAATTGCGCCCTCTGTAGCCTGTACCTACGTTTTTCCCTGTAGCACACGTTGGTAACGTTTTCCCTCTGCTTTTCCATGAGTGTATCTTGTATCCCCCACAAGAATGGTTCCCACCAAAATACTGAAATAATTTCCCTGAGTGTTCCAGGTTTCCTAGATTAGTTGGGGTCAATTTCCAGGATATTTCCCGAATTTTACCGGTTTTTCTTGTATTTAGGGCTGACTCAGTGCAAAAGAATAGCCCGATTTAATAAACTTTCGGTGTAAACACCGGGAAGTACAAGGATACTTTTTATTTTACCACAAAGTCTTAACAAAACGTGTTTAATGCACTTAGGACTAAGCCTAAAAGTGTGGCTTCGTTTTTACCGGAGTTTTACAGTTTTTCTGTGAAAAATCTGAAAATTCCCTGAGTTTCAAATGTAGTTTAAATTCATTGAGTTTTCCAGGTTTTCCGGGTTCTCTGGTTTGGTGGGAACCCTGTTTAATGCTCTTGACTTCGTTAACGTTGCAGAGTTCCTCTAAAACGTCACAGTTCCCACGTGTGGTTCTTTGTGAACCCGTTGTCGTCATGTGTCCGCACCTCCATCAGTGTGGTAGAATCCTGGTCCGAGGTTTTTTTGTGGAAAATCAACTATGGGAAAGGAGACGAAATTTCGTTGCGTCTGTTATCAATCGTTAACATTCTTCCGACTGAAACGAAACCACGCTAGAAGATTTGGAGATCGGGGTTTCGACTGTAGCTAAGGTTAGGTTGAAGCCTTTCGATTGAAAGCTTACCGACAAATTGGATATAGTTAATGTTTTCTGGGTTTTCTTATTTTCTGGTAACCGCTGACAGAAAGCTGTAACACGCGTGCCTTAGGTGCAAAAGTAAAAACCCAAGTAGGTGTACAATTATAAAATAAAAAATGCAACGTTTCGAGTCGGATACAGCTCTTTCTCAAGCAATACTTGGCAAAGGCTGAAAGTCAAAATGTATTAAAAAGACTGGGCTAACCCACAAAGCACAACCAAAACACACAATTTTAAAACCCAAAAATTAAAATTAAAAATAAATGAACCTAAGCCAGGCTGAAACCTAACAATGTAGAGCCCAGACATTGCTTCCTGCAAATGCAGGTCGTAAGTGCTGGTGGAAGTGACTGCTGGGGTTTATAAGCCATAATCCTCTGGCAGAAAAAAATTTTAATTCCGAGTTTGTGCAAAATAGGAATATATTCGGATTGCTGTTTATTTTGAGGCGTAAGATGAATATGTACTGGTGGCCGTTGAGCTAAGTTGCAAATAGTTTGTAAATTGATTCTTGTTTGATAAAATTAGAGAGGGGATTTGTGCAATCTCCAGGTCGGGGGTGTGCCCTGTCTTGATCCGGTGTTGCACAAGAGAGTTTGTTTTATCGTTATATTTTGAGTTATATTTATGGGAAGACTGTCTTTTAGTCAGAATCTACTTAGTCATTCCTACGTAGGTTACCTCGCATGAAAGTTCTCCACACGGAATCTGATAAACTACTATTGAATGAAATATTGCATACGAAATTTACTTTCTAAGAAGACCAAACACCAGGGGAGGCTAAGACAGGGAGACTCAATCCACCGTGCAGCATGCACGGGTCCTGCTAGTCCTAATATATTCCTATTTTGCACAAACTCGGAATTAAACATTTTCCCCACCAGTGGACGTTGGCTTATAAACCTCAGCAGTTACCTCCACCATCACTTACAACCTGCATTTGCAAAAAGTAATGTCTAAACTCCCTATTGCCAGATTTTATCCTGGCTTAGGTTCAGTTCTTTTTTATTTTAATTTTTAGTTTTTAAAATTGTGTGCTTTGGTTGTGCATTGTGCGTTCTCCCAGTGTTTTTAATAATGTTTTGACTTTTAGCCTTGTGCTAAGTATTGCTCGAGAAAGAGTCGTATCCGACTCGAAACGTCACATATTTAATTGTATAGTTTTACACCCCTTTGGCTTTTTACTTTTTTTGTATCATTGTTTTGTGCTTTCTTCGTCACTTGCTCTTAGGTGTGGTTTTACGTGTTAAGACTTCTAGATATTTATTAATTTCTGAGTTATTTCCCAGAATAATCAATGATTAATGACTGCTTAATAGTAATTATTCACTTAAGGATATCTGATTAATTTTAATATTAGTGATAGAGAGTCAGAATTCCGAAACCTCTTGCCCATTATTTATTTACAACTGAAGTCCACAAATACAACATAGACAGAATGTGGAAGACGTAAAAATGAAGCGGACGGTGGGTCCAAATATGGCAGTGCATACAGAAAGACAGACGCCAGACAGAATTCAGATTACTAACTCTCTTTTAGGCTTCTGTACAGCCGAAACGGCTGAGAAGATTATTGCAACCACTTTGTCCATTCGTCAGTCGTTTTTTTTTCAACTTCAGAACGGTGTAGGAGACAAACGTGTTTCACCGTTAGATTCGGCGATCAAAAATTAGTTTAAAAACACGGCAAATTAAAACATAGTTGTTTCTGTATAGCTAATAATTTCTCGACGTAACTCAATGAAATAATAACATTTCATCGTCGCATTTAAACACTACAGAAAGACACGCAAACGTAAAAACAAAAAGGATTTCGTTAACAACTCACATTAGGTTCATTTAAAATAGTCTGGACACCGTGTAGCACGGATGAATATGGCTAGTCTCGAACCCAATACTCCGTTAGCTGTTACTTACGAAATTAAAACGGCACGTAAAAATTAGGCCTAAAATCTAACACTAGGTATAAAAGCTAACAAATTTGTAATGGTTACTACTTTTAGATTGTATGATTGAGAGCGCTGTTGCAAATAGTCTGGACACCGTGTAGCACGGATCAATATGGCTAGTCTCGAACCCAATACTCCGTTAGCTGATACTTACGAAATTAAAACGGCACGTAAAAATTAGGCCTAAAATCTAACACTAGGTATAAAAGCTAACAAATGTGTGATGGTTACTACTTTTAGATTGTATGATTGAGAGCGCTGTTGCAGTGCATGATAGACGTGTGGCCCTTAACATTTTAGAAAGTGACGGAAGTGCACAGAAGACCGGTTGGGACTAGGTAGTCGCTGCAGCCCTTTTTTAATACTTTCGTGAGCCGTGTCATATGAAGTAAACTAACGCACGCAAAGAGGAATCACTCAATTCTGTTCCTTATTAACATTTTAGAAGGAAAACAAAGACGGGTTAGTGGGGAGCAAACCCGGTAATTCGAACCGGCAAATCTCCGATCATTGCATAGGCCCGAAAAAAATGCCCAAATAAGCACAGATTACATCCCATGGCTGATGAAAATACCTGACCGTCTCTCGCCCTTCCCTGGCTAGAAGATTTGGCAGGACCATTGCCAGGCTTTCCCATTTCCAGCTACCGGTCATGCCTGATTATTACCAAGTTGTTTAGCTGAGCTCTGCAGTGCTTCCACTTTTCACCCATAAAATTTCCCTTTTTATTTCCATGTGCAAAAAAAAATTCCCTTTTTACTTCCCTTATTTAATTTCTTTTCATTACACTAATTTTTAACATTTCCTAATTTAAAAAAAAAAATATGAGCCCGTTTTAAAGGCACAGGAGCACATCCTATTGACCAAACTGATACTAAATTCAAAGGACTACATATTTTACTAGAACTAGTCCTCCTGCTATTCCTGCCGGAAGTGATGTACAGTTCCGGTCAAAAAAATCGCCTTCGTTATACGGAAGAAGTTGCAGGATTAATGTATGTGACTCTGAACGAAAGTGTTGATATCTCGAAAACTACTGGGCAGAATTGAGTGAAACAAAAACTGAATTGCTTACTATAATATCAGCTATATTTCTATGCGTATTACATGTAATGGTAAGTATCCAAATATAATTCGCCGAGCGAGCAACACGAGTTGATAACTAATAACATATCTCATAAACTACTGGACACAATAAAATCAAACAAAAAATGGTTTAATTTTTATTATATATGCTATATTTCTATACGTATGACATGCAATATTAAGCAGCAAAATATAATATGCAATTCAGTCTTTGTTTCATGAAAATCCTTCCACTAGTTTTCGAGATATCATCAGATATCATTAAGTTATTCTCGCTCGGCCAATTATTTTCAGTCAGTTAACGTAGTTATTTAATAAGGATAGAAATGTAGTAGACAATCTGATAATCAGTTCAGTCTTTGTTTCATGAAAATCCTTCCACTAGTTTTCGAGATACTTGAATTTCTCCATGGTCGTCATTACGATATAACGAAAACGGGCGTTTTTTTTTTTTTAACCAGAACTGTACATGGAGGATCTGTAAAAATTAGTACGCCCGCAATTTTCGTGATTTTAGCCTTTTAATGAACCATCAACAGACGAGAATAAACACTAACCAAATTTTAAATTGGGGTTGGGTAAGGGTTTAACATGTTAACACGCGTTTGTTGGAGTAGAATCTTCTAAATGGTGCGTTTGGATGGAGAGAAGATGGTGAGTCGCTACAGAAAACTGCAACTTGCAAATAAAACACAGAATTTCCCGATTTTTTCCCTTTTTCCCTGTTTAATATTTCTTTTTTTACCTTTGAAGAGCATTTTTCCCCCTAAAAAGAGAAAAATCCTGTAAGAGCATTTTTCCCCCTAAAAAGATAAAAATCCTGCAAGTTGAAACACTGGAGCTCTGTCACCGCAGCCTCTGATGGATTGCCCATGTTCTGGATGTGGGTATCGCTAAGTAATAGTGACCGTTCCAGTCAGCCTTTCTTTTTTCGTTGCGCAGCTTACAAGAGGCAGCGTCGCGGCCAACTTGCTCGGCTGGCTTGTGTGTTCGTTTCCGTCGTTCGAATAAGGGGTTTTTAGACATGGGTGACGTCGAACCGAAGATTCAATCTGTTTGAAACGTTCCAAGACAAACAGCAATGCAGCGGCCATGAATGACTTAGAATACGGGCATTGAGCGAAAGTACGCGGTTGTAAGAAAGCAAAACAAAACAAAAACCGGGGTTTTCGTTCTGAAAAGGCAAACTGACGTAACGGCGAACAAACGTGTTTGTTTTTCCATGTTTTCCTTAAGGTAGCGACGTGGTTTCCTGTGCGCAAATTTGAAATTCAAATACGGATTTCGCACTGCAAAACTATAAGTGAACGCATTTTCTAAAATCGGGTCTGCATAAATTCAGCTTTATCAAAGGGAAATAAATTTCCTTGCGAGGAGTAACGAACTGTGAAGGAATACATTAAAAGATGTCCGGATTATCTCGATCTTGGCCAGTACGTAGAAATGAAAATTGGACTGGTGCCGAGCCTCGAACCATCCGAACCTCCTTAAATGTACGCTCCAATCGAATTACTAACTAACTTACGAAGACGTAAAAATAAACTCTTTCAAAATAGTCCTTCTGTTATGAGGTTAATGCATTTTTTTTTTGTAGCACAACTTGTAGTAAGCCTACAACAGAGTTAAAAGTGGGTCGTATTTTTTAACCCCCTGAATCCACGGTCGATCTAAAACCTTTCAGGCCAGTGATCCGTGATCCGGTTGACCACGTGATCCGACGATCCGACTTGACTCGATGATCCGAGTTCCAGTTGTCACCAAACTCTCCACAAAATACATTTTTGGTCAGACAATAATTCTGTAATTAAGCGACACGATTTAGAGAGAATATAAGCAGCTTTGTTTGGTCAGTGCGTAAAAGAGATTATCATTTCTATTTGCGAAGCCTAAAGAAAAAAAACAACACTTATTTGGTGTAAAGCTCGCAGTTATATAGGAGATTTATCCGGCCGTTCATAAAATTACGTCATACTGGAGATAGAGGTAGGTCAGAAACAAAAGTCAAAAGGGTAAAGGAACCAGCACCAAGTTGCTACATTAGTTGCCAAGCTAATCCTATACCGACTATTAGATGAAAGGTTAAATGAAAAACCTGACCATTGCTATAACCCGTAGCAATGACAAGTTTTTCATTTAACGTCTGAATTAATAGTCAGTGGGATTAGCTTGGCAACCAATGTAGCAACTTGGTGGCAGCCATTTTTGTTCTGGTATCACTTCTCTGATTTGTTTAAACTTGGCTGGTTCTTTCACCCTTGTGGGTTTTTGTTTCAGATATCACTTCTTTTGTAGATCTCTTGTGCAACGCAGCACCATCAAGAAAAATACTGAACAACGTAAACAAATCGTCGTACTCTGAATTAAAAGAAAACAGCAAGAACAGTCTCACGATTTCACCAAGTTGGTAGTCAACAACTACTAGGTTATTCATCACTTGCGTCACAGAGGCACCGGCTCATTCCTGGTCACTGGGTCAAAGCTGGAGTCTGGGTGGTTGACCCGGTGAACCAGTGACGCACCCGAATTGTGACCCAAGTTAACCCAGTTACCAGTCCAACCCGGTCACTGGATAAGAGCCTTAATACTGTTTACCGTTCCTTGTTCTTGTTTACGAAATTCTTTATTACTGTCTGGTTTTATTTTATAAAACCTTGCTTGATTTCATTTGGTATTAACCTGCTAAACGATTTCGGTAATTTCAAGCTAAAGCGATAAACTGGAAGTGGGGGGGGGGGGGGGCGGCTGAACGGAGAATGCCCGTGTGTGGGGCAGTGAGTTTGTTAAACCTGCTAAACATATGATTACGCAAACCGAAATCCGGAAAACAACCACGGGCAAAAGAAACCCCGCTCGAAACCGGCTACAACTGCTAGTAGGCTATAGAGCAGTGACATACGCCGCCATATTGGCACCAGATTGGCACCAGTATGGGTTTTGGAGGGCATAACTACAAGGTGCACTACATAAAAATGGAGGGAAAAACAAGGGAAGAACGGATTTCTTAGGCTTAAAATAACGTTGTTTTCTCCAACAAGATTAAATCGCGTTTTTTTTAGGTCTAAGAAATCACTCTTCACAGCATCGGCTTCAGTGTGACGCCCTTCTGTTTCTCTCTGCAGTGCCCCTTGCACCTAGCCCATTAAAGCTCCAGCATAGAGTTATATGTAATAATACTACGTCGTGTAAAGTAGTACGTGTATAAAGTCCAGTGGGGTCAGGACTCTGTTACGCAGATGTAGTATTGCTGAGGGTCTAAATACAACATAATGGCGCTATAAACGGATAAATCAGTTCAACAAATGGACATTAACCTGTTAAATTGTTTTAAATTCCTCTCCATTTATAAATTAATGCAAAAAAAAAATAAAAAATCCGCTACAGTGCAAAGAGCAAGTTGCACTAAATGAAAAAAGACAAGTCCTTAAAAAGTCAGAGAAATAAAAAAATCCAAAGGGATCAGTTATTATTTATCGCTGGTAAGGGGAGGCGGTGGAGGAGGGCGAGGCGAGGGATAGAGATAAATGAACGACGGGCAAAAATTGTTTAAGTCCTCTTGGGGGTGTCATGAATTTTTTAAGCCCTATCAAAAGGAGAGTTGATAAAAAAAAATACTAACCAAGCTAGAAGAAAAATACAATTATTCGCGGATGTAACGATTTCTAAAATAAAAACGTATTGGCATTCAAAGAGCGCCTTGGCTTCAAGCCCCCTGGACTCCCCATTATACACCTGAAAGAATTTTGAAGTTGAAGTCTTGATACTAAGTTTGTGCTGTAGATTTATTAATAATTTTTTTAAAAGACCCTTAGCATCTAAGGGATAATTCCTTATCTTACAAGATTTCTTGTTAACTGAGTTTCAGTCATGGTCATCTTGAAGTTCAACGTATCTCAGTACTACTAATATGCATTCAGCAAATCAAAAGTTATCGTGCTTAAATTACTCTCGATGTAGAAAAAGTTTATAGAAAACACTTTAAACAATGATTTTTAAAAACGTCAAAACAAGCCATGTCCTTTCTTCGAAAATGTGACGCCTATTTATAAATTGGGAACACGCAGTCTGGACTGTGACGTATATACATGATTCGGCTATATGGAATCAACAACAGCCACAGAAAGCCTGAGTAAGCTTACGCATAAGAAAACTTACGTGGGGATGGGAGTTATAATTATTTCTGGGCTTCAAGGGAGTAGGGGAGGGGTGCAAATTTTCAGGGTGCCGAGGGGGAGGAGGTAGCCATCAGAAATTTGGAGCGGAAATCTTCATTTTATCCAACATCTCCTTTCCCAGCCATACATAATGATCTATCCTTAAGCGTGATAGTTACCGCAATTTTATGTGACACGCGGTTCCTGGTACTCGTCTGAGTTGACGCTAGTTTTTTAGTACTCACACTTTACATGGGTTGTTCTTGTTTCAATGATTTTAAGGATTTTCTTATATCCTGCTTTTTAGTGTTTTTTTTTTTAATCTAGACACACGCTAGTGTGTCGTGCCAAATTAGGCAACAAACATCACAACAAACATCACATCAATTCAATTGTCGAAGTTGTAAACCATTGTAGCGCGACGCCATAGCGCCAGTGTCTTATACTCTGGAGCATAGTTGGGCACATTTCAAGTAGTTGAGGAAAAATAATAACGCGGTACAAAAGCTTAAATTGCGTTGAAATCAAGAGCAATGACCCACCTGACAAAAATTAACTCGTGTAGGAATGCCAGATAAGCTGCTTTTAATGCAAAATTTGACCCTCAATAAGGGCGGATTTACGCAACGACTCGCCTTTGCATTCTCGCAGCTAGAATTTAATCGCAATGGCAAAGTTGTCGTTACCATGGTAACAACGCTACCTGGATTAGCTAAATCCGACGTCGTTTGAGTAAATGTTTTATGACGGATAATCCGTGACAGTAAGATAAAGAATTCCTCCTGTCGAAATTTTCTCAGTCGCTTCTGGACTCGCATTATTCAACGTTTTCGTTGCGATGCGAAATGGCTAAAACCGCCGCCATGTTGGAATTTCAGATAATTTCTAGCTTCTAGCTTCGAGAATGCAAAGGCGAGTTGTTGCATAAACGCGCCCTTACGTTGAAAATGTGTTACTACTAGCTAGCTAGCTAGTCCGCTTATTCCCATGTTAAATCCCATAGAGTGATTATTCATCGGTACCGAGATAACGGAAAGGCTTTCAGCTATGAAATTGGACGAATGGGTGCAGTACAATACGAACTGCGTATCTTTTATGGTTTGGAGCCTGGGTGCGTAACGGGGATGGCGTGGGAGGGAGCATAAGTACGAAAATATTGTTATAACCATGTTAGTATTGTCGGCATCGTATCTCATTGGACGGCCAAAGTTCGGACAATGAGAACGTGTATACTGACGTGCGTGCCTAGATACACACTAGATACACACGATAAATCTAAACAACGTTGCAAAGAAAGTGTATTCACGTCCAATTCACGAAAAATAAACCAACTGCAAAAACAAAGCAAAGTAAACAAAGCCAAAAACTGGTAAAGAGGCCACCAATGTTTTAGTTTTCATTTAACCATCGAACTATTAAGCAGTGCGATTAATTTGGCGAATGTTTTGGTGTGTTGATATCACTCCTTTGAAGGGGCGAACCATTCGGAACTTGGCGGCCCGGTTTACCAGTTTTGGTTTTTGACATGTATATGTAACTCTAGTCTGGCAATTGCTGATTTTTATGTTTTGAAGAGAATGCTTTCGGCCTAAGAACTCGGTAAGCATAAGTAGAAGTCTTTTTTTTTATATTATTTAGAGAAAATTTGTCCGGCAATTTATTAGTTTAAAAAACCGTAAGACTATTTTCAAAACGCCAAAATGGCGCCTAATGTTCTAAACTCCACCATTTATTAGTGTCACTTTTAGTTTGATTTCCGAGTGAAACTTACTTTAAGCTTTAAGCAAACATTAATGCCTAGCATTTAGCATAATTGCCTTTTAAGGTTAAGTCTTTAAAAAAAAAAAAACTCGCCTTTTACTTTGAATTAGGGACGTGTTTTCTATACTCCCTTTAGGGGCTTTAAAACCTACCCCTAAATTTGCTTGCACCGTAGCCAGACGCTATTTGTGTGTTAATTTAAACTGGGTTTTTTAAGTTTATTTTTCCGTGTTTTTGTATAAACCTGGGAAGGACTTTTTAGTCACTTAGGTTGCATTCAACTATTTTACGGTGTTGTACAAAAGCTTTCAGCATGTCGCAACATTAACTACCATTAGCTGTTAACCGCAGTTAATTGCTTGTGAAGTTTGAAAACAGTTATTTAAGTCTTAGCTTGTGTTTAAGACCAGAAATTAACTTGTTTCAGCGTGTATTTTGTAATTAAAGCCGTTAGCAAATGACTATACGGGTTTTAATATTTAAATGCTTTAGTTTTAAGGCAGAATAAATATAAATAGCTTTAACTTAGGTTAATTGCTTTTAAAGTTCGAGACCTTTAAAAACTCGATTTTTTATTTCATATTAGTTAGCTTAGTTTATATTTCTAAACCGCTCTTAATCCCTGAAATAAATTTAAGTTAAGGGTACTATAACCTTTATTTACATCAAATAAATACGCACTTTAGCCTGACGCTAGTCGTGTTTCATCTTTTTTTATTGTAGCCTACTTGAGTCCTCTGCTCAATAAGCCTTAATTTGGCACTTAAAAAGTCTGATACAATCCACTATGAGTAACAGGTCAAATAAATCGATTTTTGAAAGTTGTCATGGGTACAATTTACGTAGCACTGCACGAGAAAGTGCTCAGATTAGTCAGGCCACTAGGATGTTGGATGCACAAAATCTTCCACTACCCTCTGATGAGTCATCCTCTGAACGGCTTGATCATGAAGCTTTAATGAAAGGACTTAGGCGTCATGATAGGACAGCAACTTGGATAATGGAAAATCTTCCTTCAAGTGGGCATGCTGCCTTACATAGATCGTCTTCTGTTGCTGAAGCTGCAATTAGTAACCAACCCAAATCACAAACACGGGTAAAAGCAGCATCAATTGCCAGAGGTTACTCAGCGTCAACCCCACCATGCGATCAAGTTACCTTGGGACGTTTAAGGAACTTTACACCATCTGCTAGTACTCCAGTCTACACGGCTCAAGACGAAAGAGACCTACCGAGCCAAGCCAGGCCAAGTCGACTACCATTTTTGCCAATTCGATCATCAGTTGATGCCATTCTGCTTGCCAGAGGTCGCTTAGGAAATGACTTTACCACTCCACAGCCGAATTTACCTGCGTCTGAAGCATGGACCCTAAAAGATTGGTCTACAAAGGGAAAAACACAAGAAATGATTGACAAGACCCCCATACCAATTCTTCCTCGACGGTGTCCTGCATCTTTATCTCAGCGAAGCGTATCATCAAGCCGAACAAGTAGCCAAGCTGAATCAATTCCATCTTCCGTCACTTCCAGCAGACAGAGTTGCCTCGCAGGCACCCTGGGAAAACTGAGAATGGAACAAAAGGACTTTGGGACTCAAGCATCACCTAAAAGTAAACATTCCAGCCTTCTAACTGGGAATCAGCCACAGTTGCTCAAACCTCACCTGTACACTGCTGTTCAACCTGAAGTTCGTCAAGAGGTAAATATAAGTCCTGTTCAAAACAGATTTAATGAGGCGACTTTAAGTAAGCAATTAGCCACGGATTTAACGAACCCATTAATCTTTCCAACTGGTGTTAAAAATTGTCCCCAGCAAATGAATACTGGTAGTCTGCCAAATTTGGCTAAAGGTGGAGTTCCAGTAATTCCACCTCTAAGCAATGAGTTTACTCAGCTTTGTAGCCAAGTTTCAAAGCTAACTGAGGTCGTTAATACTTTAGCTTTAGCATCTAATACGGCTAAGGTCAGTCAGGAAAGACAAGTCGGTAATGACTTAAAATCAAGTCTACCCATTTTTAAACCACCCTCTGTTTCAGCTCAGGTTTATTCGGGTTCTTTAGACACTGAAATATCTGGTTTTAAGTTTTTAATGGATTTAACCATCATGCTTGAAACTAGGAAATTTGATGAAAAGGAATTTTTACATATTTACGTGCCATCTGTTTTAAGAGATCAGGCAGCACTCTGGTTTTTACAAAATCGGCCATTTGCAAGATTTGCTGAATTTACAAAAGCATTCCTTGAAGAGTTTCATTCTGAAGATAAAAACATCGGTTTATTAAACCAATTTTATGTGTTGAAACAAGGTGAAAATGAAACTTTCACAGAATGTTTCAGGAGATGTAACAAAATATTGATTCAGGCAAATTATTGTGGCCGTGATGCCTAGATTATTAACATTATGAAACGCAATGTTACTGATTCACTTAGACCATACACAGTGCAAACAAAATGTAGCAAATTACCGGAGTTTTTTGATTTTTGTTGTTCAATGGAGACATTTGTACCTGTTGCTGGTTCTGTCATTAAAAACCAAACCATAACTTCTAAACAGGACAAAACTCGAGAAGCTCTTTCTTCTAATTCTGCAAGTAAGGATAAGAAATTTTGCATGTTGCACAATTCTACCACTCACAGTATGGCCGCTTGTTATCAATTAAAAACTGTTTGTGAAAATGTTAGAAGTAACAAATTAGTTTTAAAAGACTTAACTAATCCTATAGCACCTGGTTCCACCCCTCAGCCCAAACAAGCTGCATATAGCAATGCCACTGGTAACAAAAATCAGGTTCTTGTTAAACCAAAGCAACCAGTAGTCTGTGGACATTGTCATCGTGCTGGCCACTCGAGTGACACCTGCTGGCAGTTGCACCCCGATAGGCGCCCTGCACGTTTTCGACAGCAAGTAAACGCCATTGGTGGTTTGGAACCAGATGCCATAGAAAGTGATTTAAACAAGTAGGGTATCAACCTTTTGCTGAGGGAGGTTTAACGCCCAATTTTGACAAGGTTTTGAAGCCCTCAGCATTACCACCAGATCTTTTAGGGAAAAATTACCCAAGGACTTTTACCAAACCTAATAAGTTGAATTATAGTCAGTTGACTTATTCAGTTCATGGACCATTGGAGCCCAAATCAGCTCCTTGTGGATATTTAGCTATAAAAATTGGGATTGACACAGCTGATGCCTTAATTGATGGAGGTTCCAGTTTGTCTTTTGCTGATGCAAGAATGAAGAGTGATTTTATCAAAATGGGTTTCAAATTTGTTCGTCGTGAGTATAGAGTACGCTGTGCTGACAGTCGCTGGGCAATTTGCTCAGGGTTTGTCAGGGTAACCTTTAAAATTAAGAAGAAGGTTTTTACTTATCCATTCATTTTGATGGAATCTTGTCTCCAGCCAATCATTTTAGGAGTAGATTTCCCGCAATGGTCTGGTTTGGTGACTGATTACCAGAGAAATGTGTGGTTTTGGGCACCATAAAAAAAGTCACCAGTGCCAAACAAAAAAAGGCCGTGGCGCACAGATGCTTGGTAGACTTTGCTACGCTCCTCTTTACTATCCTGGGCATACTGTTCACGTCGATTGGAAAAGCAGCTTACCAGCAAGCAAAGGCTCAAATTTCAAACACATCTTAGTAATAACAGATGCTTTTTCGGGCTACACAGACGCATACCCTTGTAGAAAGTTTGATACCAAGACATTTGTGACGTTGCTAATCAACAACTTTATCAAATATTTTGGCGTTCCAGTCCGAATTATTTCAGACTCAGGACCACCATTCTGCGCAAAATTAGTAACAACTGTACAGACGATTTGGCATTAAGGCAGCCCACACCGGGGTTTATCACCCTCAAGCTAATGCAAATGTGGAAACCTTAATGAAAAAAATCAACAGGCAAATTACAATGTTCTGTGAATCTCTGAATTTGTGAATTTCTGAACCAGCTTGCGATCCCTAGAAATTTCCTGATTTGGGAAATTGTCTTAGGAGTTTCCCAACATTGGAGGATTTTTACCTTAGCTGGGATAGGTTTCACACCGTCACGGGTGACTAGGTAACCAAGAATGAGCATTTCTTTTTTACAAAACTCACTTTTCTTGAAGTTGAGATTTACACCTTCACGTTCAAGTTGAGAAAATGAAGCTGCTAGAGCATCATAGTGCGCTGGCCACTTAACATTTCCAATGCCCCAGTCATCGTTGTAAGAACTACATCCGAGATGACGGACAGGATCAATTACTGCATCCATGGCTCTGCAGAATGCAGCTCCCGAATTTTTGAGACCAAACTGACACCTCTTCGCAATGTACTGCTTAGTAATGGTGACAAAACTAGCAATTTTACCACTGTGATACTCCATTGGTAAATTCCAGTAAGCGTCGGTCGCAACGAGATTGGAGATGTAAGCACAGTTAGCATACTGTTCCAACACCTGAGAAATGTTTGGGAGTGGGTAATTATCCTTAGGGATATTAAAATTAAGAAGGACGTAAGAAATAACAAGACGAGTGCTTCCGTCTTTCTTTGGCGTCAAGAAAACTGGTTATCAGGCTTGAGTCTTACGAGCGCCGAAATGTCCGCCTGGTAGCGTGCTGTGGTGGAGTTCAAGCACTCGTCGTTGCAATGAGCGTGAAACAAAAATCTTAATCTTAGTCGAATTAACAGGATCTTCAGACAATTCAATAAAAATAATTTGCTGTTCAGTGTCAAAATAACACATTGGCAAGTACTTATCAACGAACCTTTGCAATGAAGGTGAAGTTGTTTTCCAAAATCATACTTCAAAATCATCGGCTCATCAAGAGCCTTGATGATTTAGTCTTTCGCCTTTTGTAACAATTGACGTAACGTCATGTTAAAACAATCGGAAAACTTGTTAACTTTCAGTTGCATCAATCATCTTTGTTCGAGTTAAACGCCTTTACATTGTTATTAGTGTAATGATTTTAAAACTGGCAACGACGACCTATCCGTTGCTATTGTTTATATTTCCGTTAGTGCACAAATGAAAGCACTGATTTCATGGCTATTTATAAACTTTACGAAGTTTAACAAAACTAACGGAAAAACTTCTAAAAAACTATAACAAAGAGAATAAAGCGTCTCGGTTAATTTAACAGATAAGTTAAGATTTTTTTTTTCTATGGGAAGCAAGTTTGTTTTACGGCTTAATGCCCGTAACTTTCGCTACCTAAGATTGTTAGAAATAAGATTGTTAATTGTTCTAGAGTTTAGTACGACTGGAATTAATTCTTTGTCTTTTTTTCTTTTCATATCTTCATTTTCATGAC
>JAHWFP010241532.1:0-13270 GCA_023313725.1 Lithobius niger
AATGTCATAGCTCGATCAGTCAACGTGTGAAAATTAACGTTAAGGATACGCAAGACTGCATGAGTTATTCGCCGTTACGTGAGATAATTATGCTCATTTCTCACATAATAGATAAGTTTTGCTCTGGCGTAGCAAACCGTACGATTTGACATCACACGTAAGAAACAAAGTGTGCGGTACCGAATGCTGTATACCGAACTGGGCGTAATTTTTTGCGCCAACTCGCCACATATTAAAACAATGCCGCACACTTTGTTTACATGGCATGAGCATGGCGTCGTGCTTGCCTATAACGACCATCAAATTGCAAAATGTTGGTGACTTGTTTGCACTTTTATTGCCCAAAGGAAAGATCGAATGATTGGAATGAAATTTGTCGCATCGCTTCAAAATCCCAAAAGTATAGTTGAGCTCGAATTTTCGGAAACCGATCAATGACGTACATCACACGAACATACGATTTTTTAAAAATTTATTGATCTACCATTCGCTATTGGAAATTTAGAATACTGAAATATTCAGGTATTCCGACAAAGCATACACAGTGCTGCTGGTAATCCAGCAAACTTTAAAAAATATTGGTAAATCAAAACATGATTACTTCTATCTACGTAACCAGTTTTCTGTGTAATTCAACATAATAATACCTTTGATCGTTGCATTTTAACCACACAAATGGATTCATTTGACTACACACATTTCCTGCATGTGAAAAAGAATGCTTGGAGGAATTCCCTTCAACATTCTGACCAAAGAGGCGTTTACTCAAGTTTCGGGAATCTCAAGTTTGAAACGGTAATCACGACGACTGTTTGCAACACAACAAGAACAATAACGCTGGTGCGTCTAGTATTTTAAGATTTCCGACTACTGTAGCACCTTGAACTCTCAACCCTATGTTGTGAATGAATACTCTACAACTGCCAATTAAGACAGCCATTTATTGCAGCTAAAAATTAGACCTCAGATCGTTCTACATTCAGATTACAATTGCTATTGTAGTGCATGACCGATATGTGCCCCTCAAAATTTTCGTCAGTTTATGCCATCGCCGGCATTATCAACCTTTTGACGCTTTTGATTATTTAACTTAATATTTAACTTATTTAACTTAACTTATTATTTAACTTAACTTATTATTTAACTCTTTTGATTATTGTTGAAAGATTATCGTTATTAGTGAATGTTAGAATTGCAGTGAAATCCTTTATCAAAACCAAAACTAGCAAAAGAAAAGTCAACAAGCTTACAAAAAGTGTCGGCTTTTGAAAGAAAAGATGTCGTTCAACCAGGGAAAGGACGCCAAGGTTAATCATATTTACAAAGTTAAATGCACCGACTAATAGTTTAGCTTCTTGTCTGGGCTTCAAACTGACTCACAGTGGAGCAGCTAAAAAACTCGTTAAAACGTAGAAAGCTTATGCCTAGTCTTTACCATAGAAGGTATCTCGTAAATCTACTCTGATTGGATAGAAAGTCAAATTTGATAAAGAATTGAAATTTACGGCTTTGCTGCTTACTGCAACCTAAACACTATACAAATTACAAAGTAGAATGTTAAAAATTTGATTTAATGAATACGGAGATTTGAAAACTAAGGAAGTTTACAGAAAAATTGAAATATTAACGCTAAAAAAGTTGTAATTGTGTGAAATGTTATATAACAGGTGAAAAAAACAGTTAATTCTTAATGAAATGTCAAAATTCAGGAGTAGGTAACTCGTCTTGAACAGTGTAATCAATGTTATAAACTTACGAAAAAACCATATCACTCTAAAAACCATTTACAAAACATATTTAAAAAAATTTAAGTCGAGTCGCGTTGATTTTAAAGGGAAGACCATTGCTAAGAAATTAACGAAAAAGAAAATCACCTTAATTTAACATGCAATTATATACCAATCAATGTTAAAAAATATTGGAAAAACCTTGAATGTAACCTCTCTGTAATCCTGCTCTAAAAGGTTAATCAATGTTGAAAAAAATTAATTAGTATGTAAAAGGCCTTGACGTAAAAGGATTGCTGTGTTTATAAATTTCACTGTTTTATTGTTCGTTTTCAGATCTCTCTCACAGTCGCAGTGAAGTGTTTAGTCATCCAGTCCATGCAGATAACTGTTATTTGCATTCAAACGGAAGTTGCTCGGAGAAACATCCTATATTAGCAGCAAGGGATTACAGGTATTATTTAATTAGCATTAATCACCGCAATGTAAAATTTCTTACCATATTGAAAAAGTCAAATTTTGTTGACACGCATTGTGAAACAGCAAAGGAGATCCTCACCATCTGTCCGGCCCACGATAACTTATACTCACTGTCAAAGTGATTTGAAATTTCGTCATTCCTATGCCTAACTTGTGGATTAATTTCGTAATTACTAGCTCTTAACCTCCTTCCTCTCCATTCTCACTGATAGCAGTCAGCAGTTGGCTTTTGCAATGAACTGTAAGAAGATTTAAAAATTTTAATCTAAGGGAAGTATAATTTTCGGTGGCTCACGCATAGTTTCCTTTAAGGTTTTATGTGTCTCCATCACTTGTGCCCAAAATTTACACAAGTCCGTCTTCAATTTTGTGACAACTTCTCCACCCCTTCGTTCTCTAGCAGTAATAATAAAACCATTGTTATTATCACAAGGTCTCAAGCATTTCGAAAAGCTTCAGAACCTTCAATAATAGGGATAGCCAGTTTCCACACACCAACTGGTCAGTAAGAGAAAAAAGTATAAGCGAATACCCCTCTGTCTCCTGTCAAAAAACAAACTTTTCTAATTATTTACTTATCGTTTAAGAAAACTTAGTCTTAATATGCTTTTAATTCCAATAAAACTGAAGAAACCTTTTAAAAAGCCAGTGCTGCTTACAAACAGTTAAGCACTACTGCAAACTTCTACCTAACTGCATTGTAGTGTAGGGAAAAAGGTTAAGTCTGCCTTTAATCTCCAAAACTCTAGTGAATAATAATAATATAATATTACAATTTTCCTCGTGAAAGGGTGGATAACGGAAGGGCATGGTATTAACACCGGTTCAGGTAAATTGGTTAAACAGGGTGACATGTACACCAGGAGCTCAGGGGCACAGTAGATAGTGTGTCAAGGAGAATAATTTTAAACGTTTAATAAAAATGTTTGTTGTTGGAGCAGTTACAATATTGTTCGTGAGGCTATTCCAAATGGTTGTAACACGTAGCGCAAAGAAATGTTCTGCGGCAATCCTTGCCTGCGGATTGAACACGCAACTTGAGGGAGTGCCCCCGAGTTGATGATAATGGATGTCGCTTGAAGAAAGTAAGATCGACAGCCAATAGCCAGTGAACAATCTTGTATGTAAGACTGAGGTCGGCCGTCAGTCGTCTTAATTTGAGCGGCTCAAGACCAGTTTGCCGCACTCGTTCACCCTGGGAAAGTTCACGTAGACCGGGCAGGTTATGAGTGAAACTTCTCTGCACCGATTCCAACAAATCAATATCCTGGAGAAGATATGGCGATCAAACCGGGCTCGCGTAGTCAAGGAGCAGACGAACAAACACCCGAAAGGCCCAAACGTGAGTTTTAATACATAAGGAGACGATACACTTATTGACCACAGCCAGTCTGTGAAAAGCGAGAGCCGAAATTTTGTGGCAATGCACCGTGGATTTCAAGTCCGACATAATCCATACTCCTAGAGCGTGACATACGGTTTTCGATTCAAGTTTCGTTCCTGCCAGTTTGTACACAAGGTTGGGGTTGTTAGCTCCCAGTTGCAAAGCAATACACTTGTCCTGAGACAACGGAAGTTGCCAATCGATTGACCATTGTTTGATCATATCGACATGGCATGAAAGTTTGTAACCGTCGGCCAAAGTAAGGATCTGTGACCCACACTTTAAGTTGTCCGCAAACTTGTATTGCAGATGGTTTACCAACGGTTTTAGAAACTGAAGGTCATTAAGGAAAACAACAAATAAGAGCGGACCCAAAACGGAGCCCTGTGGGACCCTGCTGATAACACTCTGTTGCGTTGAAGAGGTCGTTCCAATAACGACACTGAGATCTATTGAAAATGAAAGACCTAATCCAATTCAATAAACAGCCAGCGATACCATGTATTTGAAGTTTATATATTAGTTTAGTTAAGACCACAGATTCAAACGCTTTCTGAAAGTCAAAATTAATGGTATCAAAAGGAATACCAAGGTCCAGAGATTCAGCCTTAGGATCGATTGCAAGGAGGAGTTGCATTGTGGAGGAGCGCCCAGGTAAGAAACCGAATTGGTCGTTCCGGATAACTTTGGAAAGCTGGAAATAGTTTAACATGCTCGATCGAATAATGTTTTCCATAATTTTGCAAGGGACTGATGTTAGGGAAATTGGAGGATTTGGAAATTTGGAAATTTGGAAATTGGAGGAAATTTAGAGGATTTGAAGCATTTCCCTTCTTGTAGATGGGTATGACATTTGCCTGGCTCCAGCAACTTGGGATACATCCCCGGTTAAACGATTTATTGAAAATGTAAACAATGCGTAACTTGGCCGCAGTTGACTGATGGTTTGAAGTACCCTGCTACGGTCAAAGTAAACATGCTGCAGCAGCGGCGTTCCCTCATTAATACTAATAGGATGAACCGTAATAGTTGGCGTGACTCCATTATCGGTAACCCCATTTGCCACAAAAATATCGTTTAGAATATTTGCTTTTTCACTCTCTGCAACGAAGAATTTGTTTCCCACCTGGAATGGTGGAAGTCTACGTTCACCTTTCGTTTTATGTTTGAAGAACCTAAAAAGTGCCGATAGATTTCCCTCGTGCAGTACTGCCTTTTCACATGCAGTGTGCTATAGGTCGACTTTGCATGCATATGTTGTTCGGCATGTTTTATGCTTTTATTAGTTTCATTTGGTTGACTTTGGTTTGCCAAAGTCTAAGCTTCCTGCACCCAAGGTTGAGGATGGCCACTGGGAGCCGGTTTACTTTATTTTTTTTTGAGGGGGGCACTTGATGCGACAAATCCATCGAAATTTTAATCAAATCTAAAAAACCCGTTCCAAATGAGGTCTATGTCCTGTCTCAAGGACTTAAGCACCTCGATCCAACAAATGTTCCTCAACAAACTCCTAGGATTAGGAAAGTCAATCTTTCCCTTTAGGATCACGGCATTCGCTTTGTTGGAGTAATCGCAATTAATGGAGACTTCGATCATGCAATGGTTACTAGTTCCAAGATTATTCCGGGGGTAACCATCGTAGATTACTCTTTCTTCATGGGTGGAGATTAGATCAAGAGTACGCATGCCTCTTGTAGGGAAGTCAATGTGTAGGCTCAAGCCAAGAGGAGCAACAAGTTTAAGGAAATCTCGATGTGGTTTAGCCTGTGCAATCAAAGTTTGCCAATTTACTGAAGACAGATTGAAGTCCCCCAATTTAACATTAGAGGATCGTTGCTTGAACACAAAACAAATGTAAGAACCCAAGAGCTCTACAGCAGGTAATGAAAAGCTATCCGGTAAGTAACACAGTATAAAATTAATGTTTAACGTGGGCAAAAAAATACAAAAAGCCTCACAATATGAGACAGTAGAAACCATTGCGAGATTTGTATCCCGTCGATAAGCTACTAAGATGCCGCCTGCCCGGGTTGGTCGATCACAGCGACATAAATTGTAGGGGAGATCGCCCACAATCATTGCATTTGACAAAAAACCTCACTGAGCCATGTCTCCACAACAAAGATTAAGTCATATTTACATTCAGCTAAAATGGCCCGGAAGTGACTTAAGTTTTTGGGGACGCTACGAGCATTGAGTAGAAGACACAAGAGATCTGGACTGAGATTAGAACGTTTGCTACACAGTGGGATTATGGGTTTACTCCCAATTAAGGATAGTAGTTTTCCGACGGCTGATGTAGGATTGCAAACTCAGCCATCAATGCCGACTTTCCCTTAGATGTGAGGTGAATTCCGTCTCGGGCCATCATTGTGGGATCTGTACAAATTTGGTAGTCCAATGATACGTATAGTTGAAGTTTAAATCGATGCAGCATTCCTTGGTCAGAAGGTTTGTGTGGATTGTAAGTCTATACTTTTGCTTTTGGACGAGATGCTCAGATGAGTTGTCCCATTTTGCATAGGTAGCTAGTGATATGGTTAGGAGGATCCTTTCCCAAGTTATTGGTTCCAGCACACAGTACAAAATTTGCTTCGGGAGGGGCCGTTGCCAGGATTGATGGAATATGTTCCACCATGCCTGGACAGAAATACCCAGCCACGACCAGGTTTGTGATAACTGGTTGGTACTAAAACGAGTCTCCAATGACAATCACTGGTGGAGCCGTTGTCAAAGTGGATTGAAGACCAGAAGAAAAGGTTGGCGAGCTAGGAAGAGCATTCAGGGCAACTGGTGATGCTTGTGTTGAGTTGGCGAAATTTTGACTTTGGCGTTCACATATACCGTGATTACCGCATTGATCGCTCAGCTGGGGCCCAATAAGCGGTGCTAAGTTCCGGTTTCTTTTAGCAGCAGCTGATTTTTTGCAGTTGTTCTTTCGTCGAACAGTAAATATTTGGTGGAGTCTGGTTGTTGCTGGTGTGTAATAGGTTGGGTCCATTTGAATGGATTTCCTCTGTCCGATGTTCTTCTCCATCACTCGATGAAAAAGAGGTCAATGTGTGCGGAGTGGGTCTAGATAGTACGGGTTCCAAAGTGGAGCAGCATAGTTCCAGACTGGCTCCTGGTTTAGCTGTCAGAGTATTTGAAAATCTGACCGCACTAAATTCAGATTCCTGGGCTTTTATTGTGGCAGTATTATCGGTTGGTGTTGAAGGATGGTATTGATTCAAATGTGCATTAAGTGTGTCCAACGATAACTTAATATATGACTCCACCGATTTCTTTATTTCTTTTAACCCAAGTTGGAGTTGTGATGTAAGTGAACAATGTAAATTAAGGTGGTATTCTTGTAACTCCGTGCTTGTTTGGGCAGCCCAGGATGTAAAGTACATTAGAGTCGACGATGGAAGGGTAGTATGAGCTTGTACTGTCATGCTATCAAGGATCTGGTTTAATTCACAGTCAATCGAATCTAGGTCGATGTCCTTTTCAACAATAGTGCGTTCGAGTTTCGTGAGAAACTTGGATAATTTTCGTGAAAGACGTCAATCCTGGCTGGAGTCACTAAGTGTGCTGCGTTTGGTGGATAGGTGGACACAATATTGTGCCCCCGCACGGGGATGTGGCCATAGCATCATAGAAGAGAGTTAATCATCGGTTGCTATGTCTTTTAGCACTCTTGGTCTGGTTTGAATATGGAGTGCACATAAAATCGTTAATTGAATTGCTGCTGTGCTACTCTGGAGCTCTCCTGAGTCTTCCTTGGTTGGTGACACGACATGAAAGGGGGGGGGGGGGCGGAGTTGAAATTTTGCACAGTTATGCTAAAAACTGCACAATAGCTGAATTGAAGCAGCTGCCAATTACCTAGCCTGAGTCAGACTTAAAATAAAGTTAAATGTCGAAACGCACAGCTTTAACTGAGCCTGAAAACACTGATGTCGTCATTCGCGATTTTTTTGTAGACACTTTGTGTTCGTCATATGCGATCTTTGTGATGACACTTCATGACGTCATTTGTGTTTTCGTCGCTTGCAACTTTTGCGTAACCCACCAATTCAGGACTTTGATAAAGCAATCCACGCGAACCGCACACCCGATTTTCTCACTGTAAGTTCCAAAACACTCACCAAACAATCATGTTCGCTCCTGGCTTATCCATTTTACTGGCAATGACAGTTTTCCGTTGAAATGTTTGATTTTTACCTCCCACGATGAAGAGCCTGCGTGGTGAGTCGGGCACTCGCAAAGGACCACAATCTTCAGTGATCTTCAGTCTTTCAGAAACGGGTTTATTTGTCAAGCCCCGTCATGACTTGGTAAAGCAACGATGTACTGCTTCAAGACAGCCAATATAACTGAACAGGTGTGGGGACCACATTGAACTTGTGTACTTAAAAGTGGGAAAGGTATTTAGTTATTTACTGTAAAACCAGGGTGTCCACATCCCTTGAAGTAAACAATGCCATAACCAAGCAACCCAATGGTTTGCAGTATAAATAATGTGATTACCACGTGTTCCAATTTTCTAGTCAGAGGTGAACTCGACACCCAGGTCTTTAACTATTCCAAAATGAGGTAAAGAAGATTCTAAGAAAAAGGAAATGATCGTTTAATATTTACATATCCAAGGTGATTTTCTAGGTAAGAGATATTGTAATATTCTGAAATGTGTGAAATATTCTCTTCGATGTAAGAGCATATTTAACGGAATGACATAGAAATGATAAAATCTCTAGTCCACGCTTTCGTTTTGGTGTTTAGTAGTGTAAATAGGTCTAAGAATTAAGAAATGTAAGTCTTTACTGGAGTGCCATAAAGGAGCGCCCATAGTGCTCCATGGAATGTCCATGATTTACTACCACGTTCCACCGATAGTAGTGAGAAAAGAAGATATTGTGTCACGTACGGACGAACACCATGACGTCACTTCCGGTTCTCCTGTCAATCACCTGTCAATCACCTGCCATCTATCACCTGTCACTCGTTACCTGTCAATCACCTGTCATCCATCACCTTTCTCTCATCTGTGACTCATCACCTGTCAGGCGTCGATCTGGATGCGGACATTTCACCGGCCAATCACCTGTCAATCCCATGTCTTCCACCACCTGTCATCCATCACCTGTTACTCATCACTTGTCAGGCGTCGATCTGGATTAGGGTGGGAGGGGGCATTTTATCAATCTGGAGGAAGGTTTTTTTGTCGACCCCTCAAAAGGTCGTCCCTATGACGTCATACAATGTCACCCCCCAAAAGGTCGCCCCCTACGGCGTCATACAATATGGCCAAAACATTCACCCTTAAAACCTCACCCCCCCCCCCCTTGTAGCATCATACAATCAAGCTTCACCAAAAGGTCGTCCACTCTATGGTATCATACACATGGATGCGGGTGAAGGGACGTACACACAGGGACGCACACAGGAAGTGATGTTACAGTACCATCCCAAAACATTGCCCCCTTTGTGACGTCATACAATGTAGTCACCCAAAAGGTTGGGGGGGGCCCCCGGGCATAACATCATACACATGGACGCACACGAAGGAACGTACATAAAGGGACGAACACACAGGGACGTGCACACAAGGACGCACACAGGAAGTGATGTCATTTGACGACGAACCATCCGACGACGAAACATCCGATGACAAACTACGAAACATTTGACGACGAACCTCGGACGATGGACCATTCGACGACGAACCATCGGACGACGAAACATCCGACGACGAACCATCCATCAACGAGTCACCCGACAACGAACCATCCGTCATCGAAACATTACATGACAAACCATACGACGACGAACCGTCCGACAAGGTCTTTAGAGGAAAAATTCTACACTTTCAGTACTTTTTTACTGCAAAGAGGGTCTTTAGATGGACAATTCTGCACTTTCAGCACTTTTTTACTGCTGAGAGTGTCTTTAGATGGAGTAGTATGCACTTTCAACACTTTTTTTACAATCAAGAGTGTCTTTAGAAGGAATGTTATGCACTTTCACCATTTTTTTTACTGCCAAAAATGTCATTAGAGGGAAATTTTGCACTTTTAGCACTTTTTTACAGCTAAGAGTATCTTTAGAGGGAGAATTGTGCACTTTATATTTGCACAGGGGTGTAACCACCTAACTATGAACGCATTGTGCACTGAACCACGCTTCCCAAGCACTGAAACCCGCTACCCACTTCCCACCCTCCGGATTTCGTCCATGTGGGTTGGGAGGGGGCACAATTCTTACTGCCAAGAGTGTATTTAGAGGGAAAATTGTTCACTTTCACATAACTGGATGGGGTGTAAAAAAGTACTTTTTAACTGATAAGCGTGTCTTTAGAGGAAAATTTTTTTACTTTTCTCTGTCTGTATGGGGGTGTAACCATTTAATTATGTGTGCTTCCCAAGTGCTGAAACCTACTTCGTGAGCGCTGAAAACGAGTCCCATTTCCCTTGAATGTTTGGAAAAAAGAGGACTTCAGGTTACCAACGTAGGACAAAAATGGAGAATAAATGTATCAGCGATGATCTTAGAAACAAACTGACAAAAAAGTTTGCGTTAGTGAAAAACGATAATCAATCCGAAGGTAAATATCTGCAAGAATTGTATAAATAAATCCATCATTGAGCCGTTAAAAAGTATCGCTAGAGTTCGGTAGGGAATAGAGTGAATATCTAGACTACTTTTTTCTTCACTCACTAGGGAATATAGAAGTAGTACACTAGCAGTCTACTGGATGTCGCCACCTGTCATTAAACCTACATTTGTACAGTCAGGCCTGCATTTGAGCACTTTGGCGTACAGTTTGAATTAGCATACATTTGCAGCAATGTTCTACAGGCTCTTACTTCGTTACCTAGACTCTTGCTTTCTGCATAGCAACGATCCACGGACCTATTTTATTTCAGCGGATCTCTAAGGGAAAACGTATACTTACCTTGTAGTAACGTGATAGAGGCTGCAGGTATAGAGGCTGTAGGATCACAAGATCACGCACTGACTACACGAATTCTCACATTGTAAATGCTTATGATCTTCTGAAAGGTGGGAATCTATTCTTCCATCAAGCCTAACCGTAATTGTTTAGCATAGACACGGACCGTCCTATGCTCATTTAAAGGCGTCACATTGGTGTAGGCTAGTTTCAATTTCATAGTGCCGTTATAAAGCTCTTATTTCTATTTGTATCAAAGCTATACAATTTCGGTTAGGATTAATGGAAATAATATATCCCCACCTTTCAGAAAATCCCAAGAATGTCCATTTCGGGCTATTAGAGGGCTCGCAAGAGCACTTTGAATATGAAAATCACCACACGCTTTCGTCGCTACACCACTACCTCTTCTTCTTCAAATGGGCGTAGGACGGTCCCTAAATAAGTTAAACGTTATTAGGATTGATGAAAAGAATAGATCCCCACCTTTCAGAAAATCTGTAACAAGTCCATTTTGAGATATTAGAGGGCTCGCAAGAGCACTTTAAACACGAAAGTCACTAAAACAACCGATTGAAAACAGGAACGTTTTCTCGATTAAAGGGTGATATATTTTAAATAACATTTTGAGGTTTAAGGATTGCTTTTACGTGAAATATGTATGTCACCTTTTCTGTCCTGTGTGCTGAACATTTTTGCTTAACATTGCACGTTTTATTTGTTAATGCTTAAGGAATTACATCCAACAAGTTTTTGGGGTGTAAATCAGCCCTCCCTACCCCCTCAGAGGGTTTTGAACTATATAGCTATCATATCTATTTTTTCCAGTTACATTTTATGTGCATCCAACCACATTTCATTCTTTTCATAGAAAGAGAACAATTCCCTCAAATTTGGGCCCCGAGCCAAGTTAAAACAGTTCAGTTAAGGGCGCGTTTACGCAGCGACTCGCCTTTGCATTCTCACAGCTAGAACTCAATCGTGACGGCAAAGGTGACATTGCCATGGTAACAACGCTAAATGGATTAGCTAAATCCGACATCGTTAGAGTAAATACTTGCAGTCTTATAATCCGTGCTAATAATATAAAGAATTCCTCATGACGAAACAATCTTCCCAAATGCTTCTGAACTCACGTTACCGGTATTTGCTGTTTTCGTTGCGAGGCGGCAGACTTAAAACCGCCGCCATGTTGGAATTTGAGGTGATTTCTACCTTCTAGCTGCGAGAATGCAAAAGCGAGTGGTTGCGTAAACGTGCCCTAAGACGGTATTACCAGGTCTTACAGAATTTATGAGGTAGTGTTGATTCTCAGATTGTCACAGAAAGCCTGTTAAAAAGTTGAAATATCTCTCTAGCATGTGAAGATACTACAGTCAACAAGAAAGTCACTGAGCTGACTTTAAAATAAACTCCCGCCAAGTTATTTTTTGGGAGTTCATTTGGAGCCAGGCCAGTGACTTTCGTGATAACTGTTAAAAAAAAACTATCATGGCATAGAAAGATTATTAGAAATTATTTGCTTTAATAATTAACTCTTAGTTATGCGTTTATTACTGATGGAATTTCCGCTTAGAGCCCTTGGAGGAATCCGTGGGTACCCCTGAAACTTACTGCTCTTCGCCCGGCCTCCTGGGCCTCGTCGTACATGCGCCCTACCTACCTCCCCCCCCCCGGCCCCCCCAAGGGTGGGGGGAATTACTAGTGGTGAAAATAAAAAATGCGTTGGAAAATAGGGAAAAATTGGAGTGTTATGCAATTTTGTGTATTTTAACATGACCTAATGAGTTTGCTATCATAGCTTAAAAGACGGTAATACAACAGAACAGGCATCTAATGATATTATAATAAGACAAAATAATTAAAGGTACATGCATCCATGTATGACTCAGTTTGGGACATTAGTTTAAACGTATGTAAATGCTGCCAACACATTCATTTTCTTGTTTTTTCTTTCGTGCGAGATGATTTTACGACATTAACTCTAACCTGTGTCCTAATAACAGCTGTACTAAAAACACTAATATTTCCTAAGTGCTGATTTTGTTATTCAGATTCTCAACTTGAGTTACGTATCTGACTTCGTCTGCAGGTTTAGGGACCATTCATAAAGTACGTTGCGCTCTGAGGGGAGGGTGGGGATTCAGCCCAGTGTGACAAAATGTGACATGGGGGAGGGGGGAGTTGTCAAAAATCTGACGTCACACTTTCATATTATTATACACCTTTATACACCTTTCCTAAAGTGTGCGTTGACTTTGAGAAGTCACCATCTGACGTGTAGGTATTGGCTGTAGGGAGTTTTGGGCTCAATGCTTCGTAGAGGTGGACTTTAGTATTGTCCGGTTCTTGACAGAAAAAAGCCTATGTGACTAGATTGTATAGTATTGCCGATGGAATTACTGATGATTCGGTTGATTTGTACTGTTGCTGCTTTCTGTAGTTACAGCCCGAAAGAATGCCGACTGTGATGCTGCCTCTCTTTTCCTTGTAAAAGTTCGTGAGTGGCAGAGTAACAAGTTGAAAACGTGACAAGATTTTAGGTATTTCCTAGCAAAAGTATCATTCTCCGTCCTGAGACAACCTTAGCAGTTGAAAAGGAAGTTATTCGGGTAATTCCCTATACTCTTCCTTTATTTGTAGCTGGTCATTTTTAACTCCTCGCAAACATGGCTTATGGTAGAAAAATAATTTGTTTAGGAGTTCTGTGCAGGCCCAATAAAATTACATTTTCAGAAACAA
>JAHWFP010241538.1:0-19367 GCA_023313725.1 Lithobius niger
GAAATATAGTTGAAAATAAAAATGAAATACCAGTCTTGAAATCATGAATATGAATCTTAAAAATTGATGTATGTATCAATAGGATGAACGGAAAGGAGACGACCGGACTAGAATAATGATGAAAAATTTAGCCCCGAAAGTAGGCGAGTATATGTAGCCTATATTATGCACTATATTATTATTACAACAATTTTGAAAGTTGGGATATGGTTTTGATTTTATTTACGTGTCTAATGGTTGAATAAGCAGTAAGATTTCACGTGGACTAAACAGTACAGGAACACTGCGGTTTGTGAAACCTTACAGGAAAGTTGATTTGTGTTACTTTGCTGTTTTGACTTCGGATCAGTTAAAACTTACTTTAAACATCAAACGAGCTCGTTTTTGTGTTCTAATTCGTGATACTTTGACATACCAAGCTACTTGTCTGCACTAGTTGCAAATGCACTGAATTTCGCTCGCTCATTCAGTGCAAGTCTTTCTTCTGGAAGTTGGTTTCTTCGCTGTTATCTATCAGCGGTTTTGTCCGTAGGACGGCAAGCCAAATGGGCAACGGACACTTTAGCTTTAACACGGGAGAATGACGTGAAATCATTATAGTATACATCGATTCGTAATAAGGATAATGCTTCCACTTTGCGCGCAGGTAAATTGTTGGCTCACCAGCATTGTTAGCATTTGCTTAAGCTTTCCGTCTGGCGTTTGCTGATGGGCGTTGTTGCATAAAAACAATGTTTAAAACAATGTATAACAATAAAACGGATCGTTCAGGGCTCCGTAACTCCGGAACGGGACGACCAATTGAGATTTCTATTTCTATAAAGGGCTCATCTCCGGAAGTAGATCTTTGAAATGAGCTCCCAGCTTTCCACGACAAATGGTTTAGTCCGTAGATACCATTGTATAAACGTGTCCAAACAAGTCAATCCTCACCACCGTTTAAGACAAAAATGAAACTCACGATTCCAGCTGAAGTCCAGATCTCCAATCTGACAAATCGGAAATTAATAAAAGTTGGTACACGCGTTGGCCAAGCTCCACAAGGCTTATACACCAAATTTCAGTAGAAAATGTTGAACGACGGCGGAGAAATTAAGCTTCCAATTTTTGGCTTTAACATGGGAGACCGAGGTCAAACCTTACTAGCCTTTACTAATAATCCAGTATGCAAATTCATGCAATGTTATTTCAAACAGTCCAAATTTTTAAAGAAGCATAATGAGCCTGTAATTTTTTTTCCTGATTTGGTTTCTATAATAAACTATAGCAGTTGAGTTCTTACCTTTAACAGTGTATGACTTACTCATGTGGGTGAACGGTCTTGACCCATGACCCACGATAAAAATTTGACCCATTTTGACCCAGTGAACCTCCAATGTTGGCACCAGAATCCCGACCAAAAATCATATGAATAAAGCTGCAGATACGAATTTTACTAGAAATAGGCTTATGAACACCAGTTCGTATCAAAATAAATACTATGATACGCATGATGAAAAAAAATCAAGCCTTAGTCTCCGTTATCTATAGGGCAGTGACACGACGCAACACGACGTAGTATTATTGTGTATAACTCTATGGTGGAACCAGTAACTGGGTTAGCTGCAAGGAGCACTGGAGGGAGAAAGGAAGATCGTCTTATTGAAGCCAATGCTATTAGACTGGATTTCTTAAGCCTATAACGCGAGATTTTTGTTGCTGGAGAAAACAACGTTCTTTTAAGCCTAGAAAACCGCTCTCAAAGCACTGTCTTGACTAGAAGTGCCGTCGTTTTCCGTTACATTTTAGTCTAGTGCACCTTGTAGCTATTACCTCCAAATGGTGTCTCGTAGCCAAAATGACGTCACATGACGCTGCTCTATACTTCATGCGCGGTGGTGACATCACGCCAGCACATCCCCATTCCCCATGCTTTAAGCGTAGTCGTTAAATACGGTTAATCTGAAAACCTACACACGTCACCGTGGGTTAATTTTGATAACCCACACTTTTTCGATAACCCACACTTTTTCGATGATTTAACACTTTTACTTGTACAACCCCTAATTCACCATGACTAACTTTTCACATTAAACTACACAACACGGAGTCGGTCAGATACCCAATAATGCAAAATCAGCGTAAAAAGGAACATTAGCGACTGGCGACATTTTTCACGGTATAAACACGGGAAAAAAAATGTTGCAAGCTAAACCTAACCTGGCAATATTTTGTCGAAACGCAACGAAAACTAGGCTACTGGCACTTTGTAAATACACCTAAAAACTTACGAGACTCAGCAAATAGCGCGTTTTATACTCTAATCTTCTTTAAGTTATTAAAGTTGAAAAAAAAAACACACAGTTTTACCTTAAAACACAAACGTCAGTAACGGAACGTCTCTCCCCTTCGCTCTGACTTCGCACACAGGAAGTTTCTAACCCGGAAGTTTCCAACCCGGAAGTTTCCGTTCAGGAATTTACGCAAGTCGCACGTAAAAAAACTTAAATTCATTATGATTCACAAATAAAATTTACAAACAAAAATCTTAAAAAAAACTCGAATAAGTCGGTAAGTTAGCTTGACGTCACAACTTACCATTAAGACACCTATCCGTGAAGAAGACGCGGTAAACCTGAAATAATTGATCGTTTGCGTGAAACGGGGCAGTCCAAATATATCGGGGTGTAAAAATCACACTTGCACTGTCGCGTTCGTGGGATTTCGCCACCCCTCGACATTTGGACTATCCGTTTTTTTGAAAACAATCAATGATTTCAGGTTAACCGTGTCTTCTTCACAGACATCTAATACTTAACTCTAATCTCGTTTACCTCATTTATCTCTGATCTCATGCAATCATCTCAAACCCTCAAATCTTGTTCATCCTTTTTATCTTAAATTTCCCATATCTCCTTTATGTCAAATCTCTATCTCTACAATTCAACGCTTGTCCACTTCATTTGTGTCAAATATTGTTTACCCTCGTTAATCCCCAACCTATAGTTTGTTCCACACTATGTTTTCAACAAACTGACTGGATGACGACTGGTTTCCTTGCACTAAGAGTGCAAAAACATGTGGATATCACACTTGTAGACTCAACAAAATTACTGTTAGAGTCTACGAATGGGATGTTTACGAATTTTTTGCACTCGTAGTGGAAGAAAACGTGGCGTCATACAGTCAGTTTTCTGAAAACATAATGTGGAACAAAGTATAGTTTATCTCCTTTATGGGCTCCCACGCACTGAGCGGCCAGTGGTCGTCACGGCCAGAAAACATGGCGACGTGCCGCGCTGCCACGTCCGCTTTTCATTCATAATTCTTGATCACGTGGTGAATAATAAACACGGATCAAGTATGGTTGCCCTGTGGTCGCCTGCACGCCACTTGGGATCCCAGTGGCCATCACGACTGTCTGGCCGCCGCGGCCAAGTGCACATTGCTTGGTCGCCGTGTGCGCGGGTGGCCTATCTCATATCTAGTTCTTTATTTATCAGAAACATCTCATTACGCCCTTTTAAAGACTTACATCCGTATTTGTAAGTGTTTTAAGCGGTATTTTTTTAATACTAATAATAGTCGATGTTGATTTGGGGTAGGCATTACGTTCGCTGGAAACAAATAGTGGCTACAGAGAAAATACATTTTTAATTAGTGTCCAAAATCGGTCCAAAGCAAGTACAAAATTGTTCTGAACTGGAACCTGCAGGTCTGGGTCGAAGTCAGGTCCACTTGATGACAAACGGACAGTTCAGACCTGACGTTATGGACGTTCTGGACGTCCCAGTCTTCTGTTGGACATCACGTGTTGTTAGGGGCATTTATTTTTTGTTTGTTGTTGCCTTTCTTCCTGTATATTCAGGAAGAGAAGATCTCTCTAAATTTACTCATGCTTATGGCGATTGCGGTATTTAGTTTTAGTCTTCTGTACAGCCATACCGGCTGAGAAGACTATTGCAACGACTTTGTCCGTCCGTTCGTCGCTTTTTTTCAACTTCGCAACAGACCAGATATGGACGACCATTGTTTACAACGTTAGATTCAGTATGAGAAGTTAGTTAAATAACGTGGCAAATTAAAACATCGTTATTCCTTATAGTTAATAGACTTCTTCGACTTTTTCTAAATTAAGTAATAACATTTGATCGTCGACTTGAAATTCTAAGATAACACAATAAAAACAAATGAATTTTAGCTTCGTTTACAATAGTCTCGTCGCATTGTTGCAAGAATGAATAGGCTGACCGTCGAACCAAATTCTCCATTAGGCCTATCTGCTACTTACGAAATTAAAAATTCGTTAAAGAAAAATAAGCCTAAAAATAAAATTAGGCCTAAAATCACGTTACCACGGCAACGTCAAGTTGCTACGAGTTGTTGTTGGCTTCATCAACAGCGTCTCTCTCTTCCTTTGCTCTCTTCACTTCCCTGTGACCACTGATCTATATAGCATGGCTACGTTACGCATTAAGTTGTATCCATTGAGTTAATAAATTATATAGGACGCCTAGAGTCCGCAGTGGCACTGCTACAGCGTGGAAATTTGAACGACCGGCGCGCGTCCATTACCGTTGCAGAAACGCATGAACGGTACATTGGTTAGTATGGTACGGTAATGCAATAATAACATTGTTCGATCTTGTGCTGTCTTTAACTGCACGGAAAGGCAGAAAGGAACGGCGGAAATTTCTTTTATGAATAAATTAATTCTCCTGACTTCGTTTTATTGATCTAGATGTATCGATTTAACGATTTATAGATTTAGAAAGCTACCATGCAGACTAAATGAAGAAAATTAAACGCAATATAAAAAAACAAAAAAAAAAACTTTCTCAACTGGCCTGGTTCCCCTATCGTCTCTGCATGTCCTTCTTTTCACTTCTCACTTTCCGGACCGCGGGTGCCCCCCCCCCCCCCCCCCCCAAAAAAAATAGTTGGTGAAATTTTGGCCCAGATGATGTAACGAATTCTAGGGATGATAGAATCAAGGCTTTATTTACAACTGATTCTATTTTTGTCTTTTCTGAAACTTCAGTTGTAAGCCCACTTTCACAAGGTTAGCACACTTTGAGAAGGGGGGGGGGGGACACTTGAAGAAAATGGGCACCATTTTTAGGACTTTTTTTTTACCTTGAACCAAACACTAAACCGGTGTTTCGTCCAAGGTTTAAATACTAATTAAGGATGAGTTCAAGGACGTCGGCACATAGGGGCACATGCCCCTCTTCTCACCTTTACCCAAAATGCACTTTATTTAAACTCTATAGATGCCCTTTTTTTCTGTCCAAGAATGCCCATTGGGTGCGGGGGCACACAAAAAAAAAGGCCTGGGGGCAACAAGACGGTCCAGGGGCAAAATACAAAAGTAGCTAGAAATCCCCCCCCCCCAAAAAAGGAAAAAAAAAATTTTTTTTTGGGGGGGGGGGGAATTGGTTACTTTTGTACTTACAAAACAAAACGGCCCAGGGGCAAAGTAAAAAAGTAGCAAACAATCCCCCCCACCCTCCAAAAAGAACCTAAATTTTTGTTTTGTCCAAAATCTTGGACAAAAAAAACGACCCTGGTATAACGAAAAGGCCCAGGAACAAAGTACATACAAAGTAGCAAGAAACCCCCCCCCCCAAAAAAAAACAATTTTTTTTTGGGGGGGGGGGGGGAGTGAGAAAATTGCTTAGACTGCTGAATTAGACCTATTGTTTTCGGCCTATTGTTCGGCCTATTGTTTTCTTTTCTTTTCGCTTTTTGTTATGTTTTGACTGGAATTTACTGCGCAATAAGAAACAGCAACATGTTTTTTAAATGTTCAAAACTATTCATTTTATATGATCTTCCGACAAATAAATAAGTTCTATTTACTCAGATCGTTGTGTACATGAAATTAGTACGATTGTAAATTGCCAGCTAAAGTCATAAAGCTTTGTATGCTGTAGGTTAACTGGACAAATCGAATTTTTACTGGTTTCCTTCGCTGGCCGATCGTCGCTTCTGCCACGGTATGCGTTGATTACGTGACCCTTCAAAGTCACACGGCGGCGAGCGAGAAATAACACAGGCTGCCAGGCCCCTGGTTGTATCACTGTAACTGTGTGTACGAAGGCGCACCGTGTTGCAAAAATGATATATGCTTACTATACAATCCAAATCTCCGTTAGCTACTACTTACGAAATTGAAACTGCTGGTTAAAATTAGGCCTAAAAGCTGACAATTCCGCCTAAAATTTAAAATAGGCCTAAAAGCTAACACATTTTAACCCGGTTTTAACCGGCAAGTGTGATGGTCACTGCTTTTAGATTAGTATAATAGAGATAGATGTTGTAGTGCGTGATAGAGGCGTGCGCCTTAACATTGGAAGTGGAGGAACTGTACAGAAGACCGGTGCGACTAGGCAGTCGCTGTAGCCGCTTGTTTCCTTTAGTCCTACGTATTGCCTAGTAATATTGTTCCCCTCCTTTCCGAGATTTTTATGTTGTACAGCTATTGTAATGAAGGAACAGAAATGAAGCTGCAGTAAGAAGACAAATAAACAAACACCCACTGTAGCATCCAGGGACTGCAGTAAAAGCCAGCAATCAAACAAGTTTTTATCTACAAGAAAACAAAAATTCAACGTAGCTTAGACGTTAAATCAGTTGCCACGGTATTAGAAGACTCACGTTTGATTCCCAAACACGTGATAAAACACGTGATTTTGTTGCGGTCTACTTAACGCACACTGATCTCACTGCAACTCGTGGATGCCACGATGGATGTTTGTTTATTTGTCATCTTAATGATGTGTTATTGTAATAATACTTTACCTTTCAGCTGTTATGCTATTATCTCTAGAATAAAAGTCATTAACGTTCGCGTACTGTCGTCAGGTGACTTGCTACCGAACACGGGATTAAACAGAAAAACAGTCGCAAAACGAAAATAGTGGCAGCGGCCTGAGAAGGAGGCGGCGCGGTGAAGGACTCGGATCCCACCGAGGCAGAAGGACCAGGGGCGAGTTCCTCGTCAAACACGAACGTCGAATATGACGCGATTTTGACGTAATCGTTGCCATGTTTGCACACGACGTGGCCAACGATTCCGTCAAAATCGGGTCATATTCGACGTTCGTGTTCGACGAGCAACTCGCCTCTGGGAGCATCAAAGGTGAAGCCGATCTGGAAGGATCGATTGAGGTCGGCGTAAAATCTAGCACTGGAGAGAGTAGTAACAGGATGGTGTCCCCCTCCCCCCCCCCCCACGGATTTTGGGATAAAATTGGGATTCAATCGGAAATTTCAGCATTACACAAACGCCAAACCAGTACTGTATCTTGATGCTGGATGATGGGTTCAAACGTTATGACAGGCGAAATGAGGGCCAGAAGCTTTGTGCTTGTTTCGTGTTCATGTCACGCTCCAAGTACAACTTCGATGATGAAAGTCCTCGTTCCTAACGATATTACTTCTGTCTGTCTTTAGGTTTATTTTGAGGTCGCAAGAGACCTTCCAAAAATTTGTAAAATTGATGCAACGTTTCCAAAGTGTTAGGCGCCAGACAAAACGAAAAGTATTGTCCTCTAATGATAAATGTAAGCTAAAGGACGAGGGACGTTTAACGAAAATAACAAATTAAAAAAATCAAATTGATTTAACTCAGTTGTTCTTTTAACTAGTTGTATTTCAGAGAATATTTGCCAGTAAATGATTTAGTAGATCGTACGATGACTACTCAAAAGAGAAATTATATAACCTTTCAAGATTTTGTAATAGAAAAGAAGACCTATATTTCAACGGTATTGCAATGGCGCCTAACGAAGCACTGATTTGTAAGCATTAAGTCCGGATCGATCATTCAACAAATTGCGCTGAATTTCTAGTTTCAATGTTGGAAATATAGACACACGCTAGTGTGTTATTACCAAGTAACAGTAGATCATCCCATTGTAGACATCCGATTGTTAAAAAATTGATTGTTAATGATAAAAAGGCGGCTCACTAGCCTTAGGGCTTCGGGCAGATGGCCAGGAGTGGTTAACGCTCGTTAAACCCTTTGAAACCCTTTGGTGGCTCACTAGCAGACATGTGTAAGCAACTAAAAGCATATTTTGGCACGTTGAAGATAAATCCCAATGCGACAGAAATCTTTCAATTTGCGGTAAATGCAAGGGGAAGGTGCAGGGATAAAGGGTGGGTGACTCCTGGGAATCCATTCCGGGTGCTGCGGACATAGGGCCTTAGGGCTTCGTCGGGCAGATGACCGGGTGCGGTTAACGCTCGCTAAAACCATTTGTTAATGATAAAAAGGCGGCTCACAGCAGACAACTGTAAGCAACTGAAAGCATATTTTGGCATGTTGAGGATAAATCCCAATGCGACAGAAATGTTTCAAATTGTGGAAAATGTAAAGGGAAGGGTCAGACATTAAGAAAAACTAAAATTCAAAGGATGAGTGTCCACCAATCATAAAGAAAAAGATGCGTCAATAACGTTGTTTTTATGTTACTGTCTAGCTAGCTAGCTAATAAGATTTTTCCCATTATAAATCCCATAGACTTTTTGCCACCAGCGAATTTAAATTTAATTTCTTTTCCAAGTTGCAACCAAAGATTTCAAGCAACAATGTCTGGAACAATCAACACTGGTCTTTAGATTTATTGTAAAAGTCTGGACGAACTAAAAACTGATCTGTAACGAAGTAAAAAATGAGGACACATTAACGTTGCAGTGGATTGCGTAAGAATAAAATAATGCACGTTATGGTTACGCAACAATACGAGTATCCACGAGCACGGGATTTTTGTTTAATAACTCAAAAATAAAATGCTTCGCGTTATGCTGTTTTTGTAACAGCGACTTTAGGGGGTTTCTGCATGACTAAATGTCAACGAAATCTTGAAAAGTTAAGGGGAAGGTGCAGGGATAAATAAAACAACTGAAGGGGATGCGCTGATTGAGTGAGCGAAGCGAACGAAATCAGCGATTGTTAGCCAGTGTGTGCAAAAATGGAATTGAAGCAACTTAAGTATATGAAGAGTGGTCATGACTCATACAATAAACTAAGCCGTGGCAATTTGGCTAATATAACGGCTAATTGGCAATGGTAAATTCGAAAATTATAAATGCGAAAATTTATAGAAATAAAATTCCTCTAGAAAAAAGGTACAGACGAAGATAAGACACTGTAACCTTATGTACGTTCACAGTCCTCTGAAAGTTGTAATAGCCACCCAAAACCAAAACTGGTAGAAAAACCCGTCAAGTTTCCAAAAACGATCGGCCTTTGAAAGTAGTGATATCATTCAACCAAGGAAAGGCCGCCAAGGTCAATCCTATTTGCCAAGTTAATCGCACCGAATAATACTTTGGACGTTAAATGAAAACTACACCGAGTAGCAATCTTCAAGTTTTCATTTAACTTTCGAACTATTAGTCGGTGCGATTAACTTGGCTAATAGGATTGACCTTGGCAGCCTTTCCCTGGTTGAATGATATCACTACCTTCAAAGGCCGACTGTTTTAGGAAACTTGGCGGGTTTTTCTACCAGTTTTGGTTTTGGGTGGATAGATTACTTACTCCTAGATTTATTAGGTAGCTGGTGCAGAGAAACATAAGAGCAGGAGCAGGTTAGTCATGTGCAGTGGCTCAAATCCCGGGCAACCATGATACAATGGGATTTCCATTTCGAAACAGGGGTGTGGACAAAGCTACATAACCTTCGTCACAATCCCATCAATCCCTTCCTCTCCTACTCCACCGCCCACCTAGTACCACCTTACTACAAGCAATCAACCTAACCCTCTCCCTCCCCCCAAACACCTACCTGGTTGTCTCTTTCATCTCTTGGCCTCACCATTCATTCCTCATTCACAAAACTTTAAGCGCTCAGCAGTCCACCAAAACGTGATTCAGTGAAGAGAATGCCGGTTCGAGTCCCACCACTGACACGAGTAACAAATGGCACTTGAAAAAAAAATCAAAGGTTAGCTGGTTAACTCATGCATCAGTAGAGGGTTAAAATAAAAGTATTAACAAGATGCGGGGTATTTTGAAAGTTATTTTAATGCTAACACAATATTTTTGCTGTTGCTGTCGTTGTTGCTACTTTTGCTCTCTAGATCGAACGAATGAACCGATTTTAAAAGTGTGTCGCTTAAAGTGTTGGTATTAAAAAAGGCAGACGGCCTTGTCAAAGTTTTTTTTAATGTGACTGCATCATTGTTGTTGTTGTTTTTGTTGAGACTTTTGCATATGGTATCCCACTGTGAGTAGTTGTATCCTGTGAGTAGTTGTATTTGGTTTTCTGTTTCTGAGCGGGTGGCTATAAGGGCCGAGGCTTGCGGTAACAAAATTAGTCAATCAATTAATCAATCAATCAATCAATCAATCTCACCTACAACTCAAAACCAATGAACAGATTTTAACATTGTATAGCATAAAATGTAGGAATTAACAATGCCTCGGACCTTTTGAAAGGTATTTCTATGCGATTACACCATAGTTGCTGCTATTCGTGTTGAGTATTTTAGCTCTTATCTAACAGAAATAGCGCTGGTGAATGTTAAGCCTGGAACTGCCGAACAGTTTGAGGTTGTGACCCCAAGTTTGAAAAGGGCTTATTATTTGAAAAAGGTCGGTAGAATATCTATCAAATGGACGTGTCAGCAGTTGAAGTGAGGATGACATCGCCTCCATTGTAACGATCGGGAAGAGCAGGAGGTCGAAGATGCTGCTAGTTGGGAAGATGACGGGTCGAATGGTAAAAAATGTCACTGGTAAAAAAAAAAACATGGAAATCAATGGAGTTAAATCCAAATTAAATTGAGATTAGACCAAAATAAGTCTAATAATTACAAAAACGTCCAAAAAGACAACAACAACAAAAAATGCACCGTTGAAATGAAATGAAATGGGCTTTATTTTCAATTTTCAAATAAAGAGTGGATACAAAAAGAAGACATGAAGTCTTTTGGAGCCCGGAAAAACAATAAAGAAAATACCAAAAATCACAAATGTAAAATTAGAAAATGAAAATTGTACAACACTATAAACATGAAAATCATACAGTTTAAGACACACACACAAAAAATCAAAAAGTTAAGTAAAGCACATAAAAATAAAAATAAGAACACTGGAATCCTAAAAATTAACCAAGAAATGAACTGGAGAAAAAAGAGAGAAAGAAAGACTTCGTTAGTATAAAAGAGAAGAATTTTTCATCGTTTCTGTAAAAAATGTCTTATGAAAAAGAGACACATTAGTAGCAGTTCTAATATTTATTGCGATTGAATTCAAATTCTTGAAGTTTGACCCGCTAATGACAAGTTACTTCTGTTATTAACGAGAAATAAAAGGGCAACGGCTTTCCCAAAGGAGCATTTTTTTTAAAGTTTAGCCGTTAAGCGTGAGAACTCGTCTTCCATTGCACTTTTCCTGCCAAGGCCTCCCTCGACGAAATCATCCGTCGTTGGCTTTTTGCCTCTGTCTTTTTAGTAATCTGTGGCTTTTTTTTATGGTTTTTTGTTTGTTTCCCTTCCCTTCCCCCCCCCCCCTCCTCCCCATTCTCATACGGTACTCGACATCCATTGGACATCCATCATACAGTGGTTAGTCCAAACTGAGACGTTGTTGTAGGCGACTGATGTCCACTTGCATTCATTAGGAGACGCCTAGCACGTCTTAAAAAATAGTTTACAAAAAGGTAAATCGGAGAAGAAAAAACAAAAACCATTGAACTACCTGGCCTGAGCTAGAATTTACGGTAATTATGCAGAAAACATCATTTTGCCGCTAGCAACCAATTTAACATACCAGTACACTCCTTTTGTCGTTCCGGTTCACACGTTTCGTGTGGTTTTGTTGTTAGGTTAGGCAGGTACCGGCTTCTGTTTGGCCTGGGCTATCTACAGTACTGGCCGGATCTTGAATGAAAAATAGCATACACCACTAGGTTGGGAAATATGGCCGCCAGAAACGCCAATAAGCGATGATTGCCTCTTTCTGTCAACCAAGGGCGACACCGTCCGTACAAAAATGCAACGTTCTTTCCCTTACAACACTTTCTGGATACACGAACATGTAGCTTTTTTTTTACCAAGCGCAGAGAAATTGCTCAACTATGGCTGAGTGATATAACTTAAAAACTATTTAAAAATACTGTAATACATAATAAAAATATGTCGCGCAAATCTACACAAAATTAAAATTATATATTGAAAACCTCCGCTAGATGTCGCGACTCACCGTACAAAAATTCACCGATGCAATTTGCCAATTCCCGAACAGACCTCAAGAATTGGGACAGTCGTGACGTCCATTTTGTGTACCCCTCTAATTCGTTGTAGATCGGGCCAGATAGTTTAGTGGCCATGGTTTGGCGTTTCACTTGTTAACGAACTGGTTGCGGTTTGACTATTCTCTAATCTCTAGAGCGGTCCTCTTGCCTGAAAGCAACGGAGAAGGAAGATGGCGGCACTCGCTCAACGCTGTATGTGAAGCTGTGCTATTTTCAGACGCATTTATGGTTGGAAGAAAACATTTGCCCACGTTTTCATTGCGATATTCGGAACCGGAACGACAAAAGGAGTGTACTGGTAGGTCCAATTGGTTGCTAGCGGCAAAATGATGTTTTCTGCATAATTACCGAATTTAGGGGAACCCGGGGTAAAACGAGATACTGGGGCAAAACGAGACCTGCTGTTTTTTTACCAAGTAACAGCTGCCACCTTTTGACAGAAATTGCATCTATTTTCTTCATCAATCACGTGACCAAAGGCACATGGCGATTGTCACCTTCCCTAAAGAGAGCGAGCCAGAGAAGTGTAAGTTTAAATTGTTAACATTCACGTAGTTCAAAAGGCTTACATTTGTCACTCATTATTGCAAACTTATTGTTAAGTTAACTAACTACCAATGGTTGATTAAACTTCGTGCGTGTCGTAGGTTGAAGTTATTGAATACCACGATCAGTTTTTAGGCCTAACTTTTCCGTGATTTACGATTTAAGTGAGTGGTGTCGCCCGGGGCAAAACGAGGCAGTGTGGATGGGGCAAAACGAGATAGGTGTCTCGTTTTACCCCAGGTTTGGCAGGCCATCTTTTAAATAATTGTAGAATCAGTCTTGATTCCAATATAACTGTAATAAAATAACATTGGACAGGGATAATAAATGAATGAACAGGAATATTAAATGTACATAATAAAAGTATAAAATAATGGTTGACAATAGCCTCATATTTCAATTCAATCAGTGCTATAGTTTTGAGATTATCACGTTAATTTTGTTATTTGTTTCTGTAGGCCAGTAGCCTAGTGCTTAAATCATGGCACGAAAATACAAGAGAACTACAACACGTCAGAATTGGTCGTCTGAATCGATGATGAAAGCCATATTAGCAATAAATAACAAAGAAATGGGTTTTCTTAAAGCTAGCAAAACGTTTAATGTTCCAAAGAGAACTCTTGAACGAAGGGTTCATGGTCAAAATAAGCGTGCTGTTGGTGCTTCCAAAACACTTGGAAACTATATGCCATTGTTTTCACAAAAAATGGAAGAAGAACTGTGCGAACTCGTACTGAAAATGGAAAGGATGATGTTCGGCTTAACCAGGTATGATTTACGCCATTTAGCATTTCAATTTGCTGAAAGAAATGGGATAAAGCATAACTTCAATAAAGAAAAACAGCTTGCTGGAGAAGATTGGTTTCATGGATTTATGCAAAGACACCCTCTCCTGACAATGAGAACACCTGAAGCAACGTCTGCTGCTAGAGCAAGGGCGTTTAATAAAGTAAACGTCAACAAGTTTTTTGATTTGTTGGAAAGTGTTCTTGACAAATATAATTTTCCTGCTACGAGAATTTATAATGTAGATGAGACTGGAATGACCACTGTTCCCAACAAACAGTCACAGATAATTTCCATGAAAGGTAAACGACAGGTTGGGGGCATAACATCTGCTGAAAGAGGTCAGCTAGTTACAGCAGAAATTTGCATGTCTGCAACAGGTAATTTCATTCCTCCTCTGTTTATCTTCCCAAGAATACGTATGAAACCAGAGCTTATGGACATCTCTCCGCCAGGGTCAATAGGCATTGCCCACAAAAGTGGCTGGATGCAAACCGATATATTCACAAAATGGTTCGACCACTTCTTGATGAACGTTAAACCAACACCCAATGATCCTGTTTTATTGGTTTTGGATGGTCATGCTACGCACACACAAAATATTGACGTCATCAATAAGGCAAGGGAAAATAACACTGTAATAATTTGCCTTCCGCCTCATTGCAGCCATCGTCTCCAACCACTAGACGTTTCATTTATGTATCCGTTGAGCACTTATTATACACAAGAAGTGAAAAACTGGTTAAGAGATCACCCAGGACGTGTAGTGACAACCTTCCAAGTGGCACAGCTGTTTACTTCTGCTTATACCAAAGCAGCTACAATGACAACGGCGGCAAATGGCTTCAAAAAAACAGGTATTGCTCCTTTCAACCGCAATATATTTGAAGACCATGAATTTGCAGCAGCAGAAGTTACAGAAAACCCGATGGAAGAAGTTCCAGAAGAAGCCCATGATGAAACTCTTGAAGAAGATGTAGACCTAGGCAATTGCCCATCTCCGTCAAGTGTCACATCCGAATCCCTGACCCTACTAAATGAAGGCGATGAGGAATCCAACATGGACCTAAACCTAAGTTCATCTGAAGATGGTGAACAAGAAGCACAGGCTACTGAAACGGGCAGGCCTATGCTAAGGACTCTCCCAGCTGCATCAGCCTTGGTCCTTAATGCAATGAACGCGGCCATAGCTGTTTGCCAAGAGCACAAAGAGCTCACTCATTCCACTGCAACTCAAGCAGACATAAACCAACAAATTACCGTTCTTCCATCTCAACTAGCTCCTTTACAGAACACAAATCAAGCTTCACAACCTGGCTGTTCCGGCTACATATCACCATCAGATATTATGCCAATACCTCATGCTCCAAAACGGAGTATTCGTACGCGCGGTGGTCGTAGGTGTGGAAAAACTGCAGTGCTGACAGATTCTCCGTACAAATTAGCATTACTAGAACAAAAGGAGGCTGCAAGTCGTAAACTCAAGCCCACAACCAGGGGCAGAGGAAGGGGTTCACAAAGGGGGAGAAACAGAAATACCACCAGCAGTCGAGGTAAGACTGTGGTGTTAAACGTGAAAAGATCGCTAATACTAGGAGAGCCAACAAGTTGCACTGATGACGGTGATGCGTCGTGCATATTTTGTCTTGGATTATTTACGCAATCACGTGCTGATGAAGAATGGGTTAAATGCATGAAGTGTTTGAAATGGGCCCATGAAGAATGTGCTGGCATTGACACGGACGATGTCCGTTATGTCTGCGACTGGTGCCAAGAGGCACCCTAGTTATGGTGCAACATAAGAAACATATTAGGCCTATGTATTTGCTTGCTCGTTTACCCATTTCTACTATATTTGTATACTTTAATTAAAGTTTATTTCATTGCTACAACTTTTTTATTTGTTTTCTTTACCGTAACTACTTCACTGGGGTAAAACGAGATACCCGTATCTCGTTTTGCCCCGATGGCGGGGCAAAACGAGACAACCTGCATGACGTGTTTATTTGATTATTTTAATCTAATGTATACTTATCTACATATGGAAATAAATTTTTTACAGTACTGCATAGTGTACCTAATCGTCATCTCCATTTAATTCAGTTTTCAGAAGTTCGTAACATGTCGAAAAAAAATATTTCCCCTTAGCTGTCTCGTTTTACCCCGCGTTCCCCTACTATCTGAATTATGGAAATAATCGTTTTGTGTTAAGTAATCAACTTCAATTAATTATGTAAAATCCGATAAGTTGCTTATTTCAATGCGAACTTTAATAGTGAATTAAGAACAAACACAACATAATCTGCCAAACAAAACATTTACGAAGAATACGAAGTGACGGCATTAAAAACTGAAACCTACCCTGGATTGCGTGGCGCCGTTCTCATTTGCCGTGAGATTTTTTTCTTTTTTATTATTAATGAAGATTACTTCTTGGATAAAGAAGAGCTGAAGTTGTAGCCTATTGTTTCTGCTTGAATTTCTTCCTTAGTGGATTTTTTTTTATCTGCTGTAATTTCGGCGGTATTCGTTGTCAAACGCCGAACGGCAGTGCTCTTCCAACACATTCGCATTGTAAATCACCAGCATACCCAGCCCACCTTTACTAGCAGCGCCATCTGGAAACTTTCGTGGTGTTAGTAAATTTTCGGAAGCGCGCACAATGGAAGTTAGCAAACCATTACCGAAGGTAGTAGGATCGAATGACCATGTCATGGTTTTCGCTTAAATCTTAGAGTTTTCAATCATAGGATGCTAAGTCTGATATTTTGAGGCCTCCTCAAAATTGGGAGGCCGACATGATTGAAAGGTTTATGTAAGGGCGCTTTTATGCAGAGACTCGCCTTTGGATTCTCGCAGCTAGAACTCAATCGCGATGGCAAAGATGACATTGCCATGGTAACAACGCTAAATGGATTAGCTAAATCCGACATCGTTGGAGTAAATACTTGCAGTCTTACAATCCGTGCAAATAATATAAAGAATTCCTCGTGACGAAACAATTTTCCCAAACGCTTCTGAACTCACGTTATTTGCTGTTTTCGTTGCGAGGCAGCAGACATAAAACCGCCGCCATGTTGGAATTTGAGGTGATTTCTAGCTTCTAGCTGCGAGAATGCAAAAGCGAGTGGTTGCGTAAACGCGCCATAAGGGCTCATTTACGCAACGAGACCTTCTCGCTCGCCGAAAGCTATTTGCTAGGCAACCGTTATTTTTTTACGATTAATTTCCCGTTTCTATTAAATGAATACGGTAATAGACAACAAATTAAAATATGTATTATAACTAACAACACGGACAAAGAACAAAGTGCAACAGTCATTTTACACATTGCTACAACATTGTTGGCATTTCAGCTTCTAGCAGTGATCAAACGACGGTAGAATAAATAGGTAATTGCTGCGAGAATTCAAAATCCAACATGGCGTCCATTTCGGAGTTATCGAATCGAAGACAAACCTTCGAATGCCGGTATTCAGGAATCTATCCGTCGTCGTGTACTGCCGTAAAAATTGTTTTCTTGTTGTCATAAATCGACGCTGACATGTTGCAAGCGTCATACGTCGTGTCGCGAGGCACGAGGAGGAAATTTGCGTCCGCGTCGTTGCCATGGTTACTACGTATAGACAACTCGAAAGCTGTATTCTCCGACAAAGGCGAGAAGCAGCCAGCAGATTTAGTATTGACCAAGTAAAAGCTAGTAAGCGAGAAAATTGTCCTTGCGTAAACGCGCCCTAAGTCTTCAATGCGAGCTTTGGGAGGCTAGTTTGATTTGAATTGGCTAGTTGAATTGGCCTGCAACAATGAATAATGATCTATTGCAACAATGAAGAATCAGCCAATGAATCTAGCTGACACACGCTAAACCTAGGCACACGCTAGTGTGTTGCCATCAAGTAATCACGGGGCAAAGCATGGATGGATATAATAATAATAATAATAATAAAGGTTTAAAACACCAAAATGGTAAGTGTTTTGGGAAACGGGAGGGCAGAAATGCCACTTACCCCGGTCCCACGTTAAAAAAGCAATAAAAATTTAAGAAATGTATTTTTTTTTTTTCAAGAAAAAAAAATTTCATTCCTCCGAAACTTCCTCACCAGCCCAATTACGGGGGTGGGGGACAGAAGTCCGGTTTCTTAAGGAAGCGCCTCAGGTCAACCTCCTCAAGCCGATGTCGGAATGAGCCCGCGGACGGGGCTGATACCACCGACTCGGGTAGATGGTTCCAGGGCTCGATTACCCCCACTGCAAAGAAGGATCTGCGAATCTCCAACCGAGCAGGGGGTTTGGTCAGCTTGAAACAGTGGCCACGAGTGCAGATGTTCGTTGACAAAATAAAAAGTGGGATGTCAATTAAAAGAAAACCACGAACCATTTTAAAGGTCAGGATTAAATCTGCCTTCAGGCGAGGGAGCTCGAGGGAATCAAGGCGGACCTTCCCTAGACACGAAGCGTAAGGAAGGTGTGAAAGGCCCGGCAGGGTTTTGGTAAATCTCCGCTGGACAGACTCCACATGGTCAATGTCACGAAGAAGGTAAGGGGACCAGACCTGGCAAGCATACTCAAGCAGTGGGCGCACATGCACCTTGAATGCCCATACCTTAATCTTCATGTCTCCAGAGGTGAATACCCGTTTGATGATGTGTAAGCGATTGTAGGCGCTATTTACAATCCTATCGCAGTGGTCGGTTGGTTTAAGATTAGATGAAAACCAAACTCCGAGAGTTTTTACCGTGGTCTCATTTGGTAGGGCATGATTTAATGAATACTGGTGAGACTGAGTTTTATTACCGATACGGAAAGAAACACATTTTTGCCTGGAGATTGGAAGTTGCCAATCATTTGACCAACACTCAACACAATCAATCTCCCTCTGTAGAAGAGAAACAGAGTTTTCGTTCAGAATAGCAGCAAATCGGTAAAGATCATCGGCAAATTTGCTTTGTTCACAGTTTTTAGAGCTACAAGAAAGATCATTAAGTAGTGATATCACCCTCGCTAACGAGCAACCGCCAAGTTAATCCCACCAACTATTGGATCAAACGTTAAATGAAAAACCTGTCTATAGCTGCTATCGGTAGCGATGGTCAAGTTTTTAATCGAACGTCTGAAGTAATAGTCGGTGGTACCTACTGCAATTATTTATTTATTAATTATCGCAAACACCAATACTTCTAGCAAATATACACACAGGGGAACTTAAAGCAACTAAGGGGAACAGACGCTTCGAGTTCCAGATTTTGTTCGTCCCTATGTACGCTTGTGACCTACCTGTACAATAATAGAAAACCTAACACACGAAATTATCAGTCTATTCCAACTATCACTATTTGTCACTATTTCCAACAAAAATTCGAATTGAAATTCGCGGGTGCTTTGTTCTGCTCAAAGACCAAACTCGGAAAGCTGCTCGTCAGAACTGCCGTCAACGCCGTGCAGCGAAACGCTATGAAAGCAAATGGACAAAGAAACAAGATTTCATGACGCAACCGAAAACATGAGCCACAACATTGTCACCGATGGTACGCGGGTTGTGTGCCCGATGTATTGTTTTCAACATAATTTTTTTTAGCAAAAGTTTATGCTGCTGGATGCTTTCAAAAAAAAAATTCAAATTCGAATTCGCGGGTGCTTTGTCAGAAAACCACTCGTCCCAACTGCCGTACGAATGCAAATGGACAAAGAAACAAGATGCGATGACGCAGCCGAAAAGATAAGCCACAACGCTCTAATCAATGCAAGACGGGTTGTTTGAAATCGCACACGGATTGTTCAGTTGGG
>JAHWFP010241539.1:0-24648 GCA_023313725.1 Lithobius niger
CTACTGCAAAAGTGGCACGTTGACCTAAGCACTGCTGTTCACTGCTTTGAATTTGTAAATGTATCCTTACCCATTTTTCTATTTTGTTGTACAAGCATTCATATGCTACCTCGCCAAATTTCTGAAAAAAAATGAAAAAATATATTAATTTCAATAATGATGATAATATTAATAAAAAATATTAATAATAAAAATAATATTAATAATAATAATAATAATGGTGATTAGTTTCCAATAAAAGGTTTTATAAGGTCACCGAACTGCCACTGATGGTTTCACGATGCTAGTGCACGAGTAGTAGTAAAACGTACCGTACCACGATGTAATGGCAAAACAGGAGAACGTACCATACCATGAAGTAATGGTGACAGTCAGTATAGTATATAAATGTGATTTGGTCACAGATATACCCCAATGACCTTTGACCTTTAGACCGGAAGTGACGCCATACCGGAAGTGAAGTCATTTTACAACTGGCGGTGCCCATGGGAACCTGCCATTTTCCAAGATGGCAGCTATTTCATCAATCTGGAGGAGGATGGAAAAGTGCTTTTTGCTACCTTTTTGGGATTTTTTGATACTTTTCAGCGGTGTTCATGCAAACGGAAGTCCAAAATGGCGACGTTCACGTAAACCATAAAAAGTAAACCTGCCGACCCTTGACATTCACAAGTAAACCTCCAACTCAAGTAAACCTCCAACTCAAGTAACGGTGGTTTTTCAAACCCAAAAAAAATTTTGATTTTTTTAAGATGGGATAAAAAAAGAAGAAATGAATTCCTTTTCTCTCATTCTCTCCGGCAAAGACTCTGAATTGAGAATTTGTTTAAACACTCCCATTCATTTATATCCCGAAAAAAATTACGAGTTGGCTTTAATTAATTTAGATACTTACAACAATATACACAATATAACTTCAAAAAATAACGAAATTAAGTACACAACTGATGCTGATGCAACCTGGCAAAAACTAATTATCACTCCCGGGACTTACGAAATTGAAGATTTAAATAAATTTATCAAAACAGCAATAGAGGCAAATGGCCACAGCAAAGAAGCAATTTCTGTTCTTCCAAATCTAAACACTTTAAGAACCGACTTCAGAGGCGGACTGGCAAGGTCAGGGGATCAGGAATTCCCGGCCTCACAGCGGAAATAAATAATTTAAAAAGGAAATTCAAATTCATATTTTTTTAACACACGGTTCCTCTTTACTTATTCTTGCTAAGTTGCACACCTTTCGGCTGTACTTACTAAATTAACTCTTCTCAGTTTGCAAGCAACGTTGCTTGTGTAAAAGACTTTTTTGTCCTCCAAGTACGACTCCGAAATTTCGAGTTTCAACCGCAGAAGGTCGCAGTTTACTAGTTGCGGTTTCTCGCCTCATCACGATTAATGAATAAATGAAAGAGCAGCTGCGCCTGCATGCGCATTGCACTGAAGCTGCTCTTCATTAAGTTACAAAATGTAAACGTACGCATTTTGTCTCGAGTGATTTCATTAACACATGGATTCATCGGTTACTATTAGCCGTGGAGTTTATAAGAGTAAGAGAAAGTGAAGTCACGTTTCTTCTGTCACGGAAATGAGCGAACCGATGAGAAATCTTCAATTTGCTTTAAACGACGAAAACCATCAAAATTGGTTATAAATAACGAAAGTCAGGAGGATTGGAAGGCCATCTCGGTTAGAAACTATTTGGTTAAAGTCCGTTCCGTGCCTGGTTAAAAGAACATGGATTTCGGTGGTAAAACTAAAACTTCTGCAGCTAGCTATTATGAATGACACTTAGACAATATAAGCTAAGGAAGGTAAGCCCTGAATTTTTCCTACTCCTTACTTTTGTAAGTTGCATTGCAAGCCCATTGAGAATGATCTGTATCAGATTATCGTTATGTGTGTTTCCCACAGATAGGTAAAATGAGAAATAAAGTATCTCAGCAAAAATACCATGAGTCACATGACCGAATTCTAGCAAATACTAAAGCCTTGCCTAGCACTTTGACGCCATGACCATTTTCGCTGAAAGGCTTAAAGTTTCAATTGTTTTCTTCTTTTACTTCTTACAAGTTTGTGTCCTTAACTAGGCTTATGGGTACTATTTCCATCCTTTAAAATGCGAAACCCAGGGGCATCGGGCCCCCTGTTGACTCACAAAAATTGCCGAAATTGTTCGGAAAAAATGTAACTAAACTAAGACAAAAATTAATCAAAAATTGAAAAAAAAATCGACGAATTTCCCCCCCCCCCCCAAAAAAAAAGGTGGTTTTTTATTATTTGTACCAAACACTGATGTTGAAAAGTCTCCACCCCACGAAACACCAAACTATGCTACCTGTAGTGTGATAACAGGCCTAACACTGAACCAAAACTAGGACCTATTAATCACTAGGGTTGAATCACTTGTGATCCAACATTCTTCTAAAGCCACCAAAAATTAATTTAGGGAAGGGATTTAAAAAAAAAAAGGTCTTCCCTTCCCTTACTATTCATTTATTGTCTTTTATTTTTGTGGCACCCTAAGAATTAAGGAATGTCTGCCGTTTGAAGCCAGGAAAAGCCGTAGAAAACCTAAAAATCCGTTAGCTTCCGGGGCTCTGCCCAGGACCCCGCTGGGGGAGCTCACACCGCTCCCCAGACTCCTTAGCCGGTGGGTGATTCGACAAATTTTACCTGTCTACCCCCTCCCCCCAGCCAAGTGCACTTTGTTACGTCCCTGGCTTTACCCTAAAAAAGTGGCCTCTGGCCGTCACCTTCCCGACTGGCCTCTTGAGCCGCCAGTCTGCCTCTGACCAACTTGTTAATTACTAATCCGAACTACCGAATATCCTTTTCCGGCAACAAGAGTATTGCTCGAGTCTTGGGGTTTGAATTGGGAAATTATTTAAAAACCCAAGAAAGCCAAAACACTGTCGACATTATGCCCGTCAATACAATTTTCGTACATACTGATATCACAGGCAATTCTTACCTAAATAACGACACCCAGCCAACTTTATATTCCTTTTATCCCAATTCCCCTCCTGGTTTTAATAAAAATTCCTCATAATTTAATTTATTTCCCAGTTACTGCTAACTTGATAAAAAATATCAGAGTCTGGCTGACATCACAGACCAACGAACCATTGGATCTGAATGGAGAAACATTAACAGTGTGACTTCATTTGAGATCTACAACTTTAAAAAAAACGAGAAAAATGCACGTCTTTGGAAAAAGAGGGAAAATTCCTAATTTTAATAATAATAAAAGAACAAACAGTTTGACACCAAGAAACAAAGCTTTCATTAAATGTACAGCCACACCAGAAAATGAGCGTAGTAGAAGATTACCTAAAAATTAAAGAACCTCTGGTGTACAATTCGTCAGTTGAATCTTGCTCCTGCCACGAATACAACCCTATTGTTGGCACGAATCTCAACAATGTAAATTCAGAAATCCGTATACACGCCAAAAACCTAGATTTGATTCTGCATGTGGCCAACAGTTACCTCCTGATTAAATGGAGGGTGCTGAAAGACTATGACTCGGCACACGCGGATGCCGATGTTGTCAGTCTGATTAACAATGCTCCCATGTTCCTGTTCTCTAATATAAAATACCATCTAGGTGATAAACAAGTGGATGAGTTAAATTATCCGTGCTCCGGGACCTTAATGAAGGGACTGCTTACTTACGGGTCGGCGAAACAACTGGCTTTGCTCAGCCAGTGCTGGGCAATGGATAGTGCTGCTTCGGTCGACGCTGAACTAACCAACAACTTGGGTTTCAAACAGCGGCACACATCCATCATCGTTAAAACAACTCCAAAGGAAGCTTTACCTTAGCCATCCCATTGAAACACGTCATGGGATTTTTCGAAAATTATGATGAGCTTATTTACGGAATAAACATGTGCTAACACTTATGCGAACGAGCAATACGAACGCCATTTTCAAAGCCGCGGCAACAGCCAATGGCAAAGTCGTTCTGAATAGCATCAGTTGGGACATACCACATGTTACTGCTTCACACGAGCAAAAACTTAAACTCTACAATCTCATCGACCAGGGAGCGACTGTGGATTTAGGATTGAGGCACTGGCACTATAACAGCTGCGAACTCCCTCAAAATACCAATTTTACCTGGCGCATGCTAACTACTGCCACGGTTGAGAAACCTATGGATAGTTCTAGCTTTTCAAACTAATAGGCAGGACTATATAGTTAAAAACTCAGCCGTGTTCGCCCACTGCAGTCTGCAAGATGCCCAAGTCACTCTAAATTCCGAACGTTTTCCATTTCTCGATCTAAATAATAATTTTCCTACTGGAGAGTACGTCGGTCTGTACAGGATGGCGCAGCATTTCAGGCAGCTATGTTACGACACCAACGACTTGAGTTTCGACTTGCTGCAGTTCAAGAAAGCCTATCCACTCGTGGTGTTGAATTATTCAAAACAGTCCGAGAGGCTTCAATTGGGAATCGTTGATGTTCAAGTCAAACTTAAATTTAGAGCAGCTGTTCCGGCTAATACTACCTGTCACGCACTGCTCATTGGCAACAGGAAAATGAATCTAAAGTTGGATAGAGGCAAAGTGGAAGTTGTTTATTAAATAATAAAAAAGAATCAGGCATTCGAAACAAGATCTCGAAAAAAGGATGGTGGCTTTTTGCTATTGGCATTGCTAGGACCCATTTTAGCCGGCATTGGAGGATTGGTGGGAGGAACTGTGGGGGTGGTATCTGCCATAAAAAGGCACAAAACGATGCACAAATTTTAGCTGAACTCGTGCGACATCACAAGCAAGTGGAGGGTTCCGAGTCAAAGAAGAAGAGAAAACCAAACAAATAACGAAGCAAAAAAAATTGTCCCGTGGCAAAGGTCTTTATTTAAAGCCACCCAAGGTTTAATCGACTTTAATAAACCTTCAACGAACTTTGCTTTAAATGCATTGGCTAGAATAATGAAAATTCCAAAATTTAAAGGTAGTTTTAGTAAAGACACACACACTTCCTTTAAAACTTTGGTCTACTAGTGAAAAAGGAATCTTAAACTTGGAAGATTTCCATGATGTAGGCGGGAGTCACTCTGTCGCCTATTGCACCGTTGCGGGTAAACCTTGTTATTTCGATAGTTTTGGCAATATGGGTCCTCCCAAGTCCGTGGTTAACAACTTGGGACCGGGAATTAAATACAATTATAAACGCGTACAAAACTTTGACCAGATTTGGTGCGGACCCTTATGTTTATTTTTCCTTAGTAACTTCTCTAAAATTTGTAATACGAAGCTGTTTTAGACAGGATGAAATGAGTTAAAAAGTTACGTGCAAATCTAACTGAAAATAAATGTCTTCTGTTTGAAAATCTTCGAGTGTGTGTACTGCAGTGGCCGAATTTTTTTCTATTACGTAAGGAGTATCGAAAATGGTGGTTGTTGACTGCTCGTCCTTTATTTTAGCAATCAAAAAGGTTTTCGTTCCTGCTGTACAATTAGGAACCAGTTCTATACTCGGATCGCTGCAGTATGAAATTGTTTTACGAATTAAACTAGAACTTGTACTTATGAAGCTTGAAAACGGTCCTGAATTTACGAACCAGTCGACTTCTTTAGCCAATGGGCTTTTCATGCAGAAACTGATTATCATGAAACAATTTTCGTGCACAAGTTTTTTCGTAGCAGCATCACTAGGTAAAGTTGGTTGTCTTATATTTCTAATTGGTTTGTTTGCGGCGTCGAAGTATGCCTTCTGGTCGTCTTGTATCAAGCGTCGATGTAAACCTTAGAAGCAGCGTCACTAGGTAAAGTAGGTTCGCTTAGATTTCTAATCGGCTTGTTCATGGCGTTGAAGTATATTTTCTGATCATCCTGTAATAAACAATTCCTGTCGACGTACACTTTTGTTGCCACGTCAGCAGCATGCCATGGGAAAGCTATGTCCTTAATTTGCTTTTTCTTTACATAAAAATTCCCGTCATCTCCAACTACGTACAAAGTATTTTTTTCAATGCTAGAAATGGTGGAAGCCAACTCGTCGGCATGAAGAGTAATGGCTGGAGGCAATTCGGTTTTAAGTTTTTGAACGTCTGTTGTCAGTGGACCAATCTGAGAATAACTGATGGCGTCTTCAGATTTGATAGTGGCACCTACTTTAGTTAAACGTTTGCTTTGCATATCATAGTTGCTTTCGGGGGTTAAAACATACGCTAGTCCCTGCTGTCCTCTCGGACCGACTCTTGTCGATCACCCCCTCCCCTCGTCCTTTTCAATGCTTGTCCAAATTTATTGACTGACATTTTTTTTTTAATACTCAAAATTTCAAAACTGTGCTTCCCCTTCGATAAGGCTTTTTTTTTCAATATATAGTAAAAGGAACAACCTCAAAATAAACAATAAGCACACCAAAAAATGTCTCAACCATCCTGGCAAACACATCTTTCGAATCTCTTTCAAAAAAATCTTGCTGAAAATTAAAAACGAGAAAGGAACCAAAATTAACAACGGTGTAAAGTTTTCCTTTTCTCCTTCCATACAGTTTAAAGATTTAAAGGGTTCGGGGAACCCCATTTCGGACGAAAAATCAAAATATAAAGGTTGGATTTCACCCAGCAACCCTGAAACTCAAAAATGGCTGAAACATCTGTAAAAAACTAGAGGTCCAGTTTGATGAGGATAAACCCGTATCCATGACTATGTTTAATTATCCAAATTCTATGCATACGGCTTACCCTTGCTATCCCTCTTGTGAAAAAGCAAATGCTGATGATGGCAACAAACTGCTCTGTCTTAGAACTTGGGTGTACGAGAATATTCACAAAACTAAAGGGAAACTTAAGAAAAATGTTATTGACAAACACTGGTTTAACTTGCCAGCTTACAATGCTTTAAACTTGACAGAAGTCACTGGAAAAATTACAACAGTATACGTCACCGATGATTCTTCCAGCAACATGAAATTATGATGCAATGTAGATTATAGGTTTGGTGAATGTGTAAATATTTTTTTAAATGTGTAAATACAAAAAGCTATGGAAATTAAAAAAATGACTTTTTCGTACCTAACAAAGAACCAAAAAATCATCCATTTCTACCTTCGAATATCAGATGTTTAATTATAGGGCCTGCAAATTGCGGAAAAACTTATTTACTGTTTAATTTCATCTGTAATGAAAGATGCTCTACTATGACTGGTTATTTATTTACAGTAAAACGTTATGCCAGTTTAAATACAAAGCTTTGCAGTCTATACTTGCTGAAATTGAAGAAAAAATAGGATTCATGATTCACAAAAAGATTTGAATCCGCTCGAAGACCTGGACACAACGTTTGGAAACCTGATTGATTTTGACGATTGCCTTTAAACAAACAAAAAAACATCGAACGTTCCTTTGCCCAAGGCTGTCATTCAAACGCCGATGTTTTTTTATTGCAGTCAGTCCTACACAAGAATTCCAAAAAAGTGGTCAGAAACAACGCAAATTTATTAATCGTTTTTCCCGTGGATGAGTTAAATTTAAAACATGTTTATGATAATCATGTTGGTCCTGACATGGAATATTCGGACTTTAAAACATTGTGTCAAAATTGTTGGAAAAAGCCTTATGGGTTTTTATCGATTAACAAAACTTTAAACGAGGAGAGAAAGAATTTTTTAAGCCGGTAGTAAGCACCCTGAAACCGAGACCGGTCCTCGGTGCAACCACGCAAACTATGCCTATTAAAAACACTCTAGCCACGCAAACTAAACCGATTAGTACACTCTAGCCACGCAAACTACCCCGATTAAAGGGGAAGAAAGTGACGAGGATGACTACGAATCATTGGGTTTATCACCGTTCCCTGCAATTACTCCTAGTCAGAAAACTTTGCCGACGTCTCTCGATTTTAGTCTCACCGAATATTCAAGTCCGGCTGAAGCTCCTAAAATAAGAATTCCTCCCGAGTCCAAAACCGAATATGCAACTACGAGTACCAGTCCTAAACTCACACCTTCATATTCCGCAGTACAACATAGACACATTTCCACTCTGCCTGTGCTTCCTAACATCACCACTCTAAGGTCTCTCATTAGTTTGTTACCTGGTTAGAATATTTGAGACACTGCTAAATATTTCTTGATCAAATTTTTCGAAAATCCCAAAGAAACTGACCCAGTATTCGGGTTAAAGTATGTTAAGAAAAAAGGTGAGCTGATCTTCGGTAATAAAGTGGTTAAAATCTTTGAGAATGACGTAGTGGTCGAGGGGGAGCAATACGTGGGGAGAAGCGGGCAATGGAATTTGCTAGTTTTCAAAAATTTGAAAGAAACTTCCCTCGCGCCGGAAGTTAAAGCAGCTTAAAGTGCCGTGCTAAAAAATACTAATGCTATTTATCAGGACAACGATCAAATACTCATAAACCCAAATCTAATCATAGTGCCAAATACAGGTCTGTTATCGGTCCGATTTGGGAAGACATGAAGAAAACAGGGGTGAGTAGGGTTTAAAAAGCGGGTATTCGAGTAGAGTCCATTATAAATATTACGATAATCCTAATGATTTGATTAAAAGACTGAGACTTTTGTACAAATCAAGTTTAGCCAGCCATGACGGACACAGGAACGAAATGGTCGAAATTTTATCAGAAATACATCAAAGACAATCATAACTGCTCGAGAGAAAAGGATGGCATATCAAAATTATGGTTTAGATTAAAAAATCATATATATAACAAAAGGACCATGGAATCAAAAAATATCAAGATGATGTACTGTGTCAAATGTAAACATCGCACTTCTAACAGCTCCGAACTGTCCGTTATTATCACCACAAAAAATGACCGACAGATGCAAGTTGTATTTTACGAGGTGTGCGGGACAAAAAGAGCTTCCTTTATCAAGTCTGGGAAAGGAATCGTAAATAAAATCATAGATAATTTGCCGGTCGAACTCCATTTACCAGGTTACCAATACTGCGGCCCGGGAACAAAAGAGGAAGAAAGGTTGGCTCGAGGAGATCTGGAAATAAATAAACTTGACGAAGCGCGCAAGGAACACGATGTAGCTTACTCAGAGAGCTCGGACTTAAAAGATCGGCATACCACGGATGAAGTTCTAAGTTCCAAAGCTCAAAGACTGAGAGATGATCCTTCTCTGGTATGGAGGGAAAAACTCATTGATCGTTAAGAAAATCATGAAAATAAAACTAAAGTTTGGAATGGGAAATAAAAAAATGGATCAACTCATAAAAGAACTTCACAAGTCAACGCAAAAAAATTTTCCAAGACGGAAAGTGGTTGTACTGAGCCTGAACGATCTATTAAAAACACATACAGAGTAGCCATTAAGTGCTGGTGAAACAACGAAATCACGACATTTTGGTTCCAAGGTGTGAAGAGTGCCAAGTGGCAATAAGGTTAAGGCAGGCGCACAACGTAACGTTTGACAATGGACGTTTGACTTTATATAAACTATTAGCTGTGTGAGTACAAATGGTAGATACAAGGGCTTTGCTGCATGGTTAATAGGCTAGCAAGGGAACCCACAAACACTTCATAGTGGTACCTCTCACATGCTTTGTGAAGACTTTGTAAAACATCGCTGATGTTTTTCAAAGTGGTCAGTATCCTTAAGTAGATAAGGAGACCAAACAGGGCTTGCATATTCTAACAAGGAACGGACGAAAACCTCGTATGCCCAGAGTTTGGTGTGTGCATTGCCGGATTTAAAACAGCTGGACAATTGAGAATTTACGATTTGCCACTGATACCAAATGATTACCGTGGGCGGATGAGGCCAAGGGAAGGGTGATGGGAGAGGGCCTACGTATATCAGGGGATGGCAATTACCCGTAGGTGGCTAACAAACGCTGATTTTCAATTGCTTCGCTCACTCAATCAGTGCAACTTCTGATTCATTTCACCATTACCGATTTGTGCTAGTGTTATTTATGGTGCCCTGTCCTGTCGCCCTATATCTCCCTTCCCCTATATCCCCCATCCTGCTTTTTAAATTTATTATGTACTGAATCTCACTACAAATTTTTTGTCTTTCAAAGTCCTGTAGTAGATTTGCATCTGTATTTATTTGTCTTGCAGTTCAAGTAGGTAGTGTAAATATACGCCATGAAACTGGAATTGTTTTGCTGTCGTTTGTTACTTATGGTTACGCTCGCTCTTTTTCATTGATACCTTCAATTCATTATGTTTTATTGGAGCCCTTGCCCTAGGCCACACGCCCATCCTAACTACAAAATCTTACAGACATATTGAGACAACGTTAACATCGGAAAACATTTAAACCTGCGAACACCAAAATGCGCTAAGAAAATCCGTCACAAACAACCAATGCACCGCACACAAAACAATCAGAAATTACTTTATGCTGCCAGTGACTGACACTGACCCAAAAAAAGACCAAAACCAGACGAGAGAGGAGAGGCTCATAGTCGCACACCGGTTGCACGGTATACATCGCGAGAGCTTTCCAGTGCAGGACGGTGGATTTCTTATTTCCTGTACAAGCAGGTCTCCTGGTGACGTGCCTCCTGCAATCCAGCATGATAACATCGTGCATGCCTCTGCGTGCCGTGGACACTGCAACAAGAAGTGAAGAACTGTCCCCTCTTCTCCACAACTGCAAGTACTCCGTTGTGTCCACCCTAACCGTGACGTGTGAGAGGGGAGTATGGAGTGACCAGTGCGTAGTCTTGCAACTCTCCTTGCTGCCCAGAATGGAAGACAGTCTAAGGCTACGCTGTATGAGCACATTGGATTCAACTGATACAGTACCCTACCCGTCGTTGCATCCCTTCACTGAGCACTTTACTGGCTCAGTGTGTGGTGCTTCAGGGGATACCGAAGACATCTTGCTAGCTGGGCAAGAGACACGGTGCATGGAGCGGATGTTGCTGCCCCTTTTGCAACCGCATCAGCATACTCATTCCCGTTGGTACCACAGTGACCTTTCACCCACACAATCGCTGGCCATGCGATCTGAGAGGCGCACCAGAATTTCCAACATGGATCGCTAAATCTCATCATAGAGATTGCGTCATCCGCAGCAGCAACACACGACCTCAAGTCCATCATGATAGTGAAAGGAGTCTTTCTGCTGTTTCTGGTCTGTTGTGACTTCTAAAGCAGCCGAAATTGCCACCAGTTCACATGTAAAACAAGAATGAACATTAGTGAGGGCACGACGAACTTCCACTTTCAACGGTGGAATGCAGATCCCAATTTTGCCACTCTTGGCTCCTGCTCTGAACGAAGCATTGCAGAATACAGGGCAGACGTTCTTGCGTTGAGAATGTATTACTTGACGAAGGCCATCACTCCACATCCATGGGCAAGGTGGGCACACAGTAGTGACATTGAGAAGTGTCATCAGATCCTGGGTGGAGGGGAAAGACATATCCCGACCAGCAACTCCTAAGCATTTGAGATCATTGCCACTGAGCATTTGGTAGTCTAGCAAAATTCTCGAAACCGGATCCGCCTCACCTCGACTGATGTTGCGCAGACAGAGTGGAACAAGAAGCTCATCTTCTTTCAGGAGTAGTGGTGGTTGGCCAGCTTCGACCCACAGTGCTTGCACTGGGGTAGTAACAAGGTAGCCCGTCACTACCCTGAGACAGTAGTTAACCACAGTCTGCAAACTGTGCAGAAGCCTCGGCGCAACTGACAGAAAAGTAAGGTGGTAATCTAAAGAGGAGCGAATGTGAACGCGATAGGCAGACATGACCAATGACCATACCACACTTGCCATGTCTGTGCTAAACTTAAGCTTTCAGAATTGGTAGCTGCTTGGCAACCCTTTCTCTCAATATGTTCGTGTGCTCCACCCACTCAACTCCACCATCAAGCCACACCCCAAGATATCTAACGTGTTGAACAGATTGAACACGAACACCGTTAACACTCACACTTAGTGAAGTGGCACGAACACTTGGTGACCTAGAAAAGATCATAAGCTCTGTTTTTGCCGACTCTAGGGCCAGACCACGAGTAGCAAGACCCCGAACAACCAAGGTTAGCACATGCTGTATCGGTCCTGGAGGCATGCATGGATCAGCGGTCACGAACCACAATGCCACATGGTCTCAAACCTTAGGCTGGAGTATTGATACACTTATTGAAGCCGTTGTTTTGGTTTTTGAAACCTCATACTTTGAATGGGATAAAAAAATGTTGTTCAAATTAATGGAGTACCAATGGGGGGGCCCCTTTCGACGTTTCTTTGCGACATTGTGCTCAACACCATAGACACCAAACTAATTACTTCCTTTCCTTAAATTGCTTACCATAAACGCTACATCAACGATAGCATTAGTTTACTACCAGCGCAGCAAAAAGATGTCATTTTACAGTTCCTTAATAACATCACTCCTTCGCTCAAGTTCACAATGGAACACTCAAAGAATCAAGCCTTGCCTTTCTTAGATACCAAAGTAATAATAAACAACAATACGGTAGAATTTATGCACTTTCGTAAACCTATGCAGACAACCCGCACACTTAATTTTCATTCCTATGTTGGCCAACACTATAAAAGCAATGTCGTTATTAATGAAGTAAAAAGAGTAGCATCACACACAACCAATCCATTATATCTAAATTCCGAACTTGATTACATACTGCTCAAATATGTTAAAAATGGGTATCCTCTAGCCTATACCAAAAGGCTAATTTTGAGAGCTCTTGGCCCCAAAAGGGATCCTCCCCCCCCCCCACCTTCCTTGTTCCTGACACTCCCATACTTCCAACGAATCACTGAAAAACTGAAAAAATTGCTGATAAAACAAAATATCAGGCGTGTGTCAAGTAGACACAGAAATATAAAGCAAATGACGGAAAACAGTCATAAAATAGATTAGGCAAAATAAAAAATACGGTGTTGTGAAAGCACATGTGGGGTCAGTTATATTGGGCATAGCCTGCAAAGGCTACAGGAACGTCACAATTCCCACAAATCCAATATTAAATTGCATACTGAGTCCAGTTCACTTGTTCAACACTGTTTTAAAACAGGAATCTCCCCCAAAAAATTCTCAACAGGCCATGCACCAGCCCTGGATAGGACCGAAATACTTTTCACTGAGAATATACCTTCATAAATTTATAACGGCCATTAACCAATAGGAAGCCAAAAAAAGGCAGCCACCAGCCAATCACGCCTCCTTAACACCGGTTAAACGACCACACGGTATTTTATCAGATTAAACCGTCGGCGTCATCCCTCCATCTTGAATTAACGTTCGACTCGTCTCGTATCGTGGCTTATGCTGCATGAATTTAATGCAAAGAACTGCATTTTGTAGGTCTAAACCAATTTCTATACGTATGCAACGTACCTGATAGTCAAATGACACATTATTTCACGTCTCGAAGATGTGTGTTCAATCTTTGGTTACCATAGTAACTGAAGTCACCTTTCCACCGATGCGCGTTACGGCATTCTGGTTATGCCTATCGCCGCTGGCCGCTACTACGAGGAGCGTGGCGATCGAGGCAGCCCCAAACCGTAATAATAAAAAGTACTTGAATTAACCGAAAATGGTAGAAATAAATTAATAACAAATGTCGTAAAACTTAGTATTGTTACGGATCATATTCTATTTTAAATCTATGAGCAGCACTTTGATTAAAAATAAAAAGTCGTATTTACTTTTGTTGAAGCTTCCTGACAATCTGCTTTCACGGGGAGTTACTTTCGGTTTCGGTTGGGTTTGTGATAGATCGTTGGGGAAACAAAACTACATTATTTATGGAGACGACAGTAGAAAATAGGATTCCTACAGATACTAAACGAACTATTGAGTGCATTTGGCAACAGTTTGTGCGCTTTCATCATTTCGTGCAAGCAGGCATTGTAAATTCAAACGAGAAACCACTGCAGTACAACTAGGCCGTGTTATGCAAGTTGAAGTTTTATTTTAAAGTTGATGTTTAAGAGAGACGGTATAATCTCGTTTCAAATATAACTCGAGCGTAGTTTAAGTATCGATAAATTTTCTCAACCACTCGTTACATTCCCAAGCTGATAAAAAACACTTCGTGTAAGCGCTCGGTATTTTTTCAGCTTCGGAATGCAACTCGTGATTGAGAAAATTTATCGATAAAAAACTACGCTCTCGTTATATTATTACTGAAAAAATACCAGGGCAATAATAAACCTTGAATCACTTATTATCCTTACTCATGTACCTCCTGTTTACAATCATTTAATTCCAGAAAACAAATCTCTAAAAGAATATTTTCCTGTCATCAACAGCCTACAACTCAACAAATTCCACAAGTTCAAGAAAAAGCTGTCTAACTAACCCACCCTTTTTAATTTGGACCAGGCCAAATAATTCTGAACCACGTGACATCACTACCTCCTGTTACCACTCTACTTCCGGGCACCCATCCTGTAACATGGTGTTTCATTTGGTACGTTTTATATTTTAAAAAATTTTTTAAAGTTTTAGGCCTGACCATGCCTGAATGGTTTGTATTTTTTTAGACTTGGTGACTCGGTAGATACTGCCATGAATTTTTTTAATGTTTTAGTGTTTATTTTAACCTGAAGACGGGAGGTTGTCCTCTCGAAACGTAGTGTAGTTATATTTGTGCACGATACTGGCTGTTAATTTATCTTATCTGCAAAAAGTGCTGAAACTTCTCAATCAACATCGTCTGCTTAGCACACGACATTGGTGCTAAGTTCCAATTCTGCCAGAATATCGTTTATAGCTGCTGCAAAGAGGACCGTGCTGAGGAAACTGACTGGCTGGACCAACATCCATTAACATTTACGCCTTAACATAGGATGACTTAGTAGCTTTTGCCATGCTTTTATTTTATTGCTAACCTTGCGAAACGTTGTTAGTTTTTTAATGTAGCACTGCTTGGTTTGCCTCCATATAATCTGTTACCGTACTTTTTACTCCATTGCTCATATTAACAACCATTTACTCTGGTGCCAAAAAGTCTTCTCCCTGCGCCAGAATGGCATCTATCAGCTTCTTGCTGACTCCCATACCATGTAGCAAAGCCCGAACCCACTCCATGCCGACAATGTCATAAGCCACTTTGATGTCCAAAAAACAGCCACCACACTGACACCGTGGGAGCAGGCCTCTCTGACACTCGAAAGGAAGAAAAGAACAGCGTCCTGGGCACTACACTCCGATATGTATCCGAACTGCTTGTTAGATAAGTAACCATGGTATTCCAAATGCCAGTTTGGTCTGTAAATCAACATTCTTTCGTATACTTTAGGCACGAGAAAGAGAGCAATGGGACGATAATTCCTGATATCAGATCTTGCACTCCCTCACTCTGAACAGGGAAAAGAATGGTAAACATCCACGAAGCAAGAACTTTGCCACCATCAAGCAATGTCTGATAAAATTGCAGAAGTGCCTGAAGTCCATCGCTGGACTGGGCTAAGAGATTAGCATATGACACTCTGTCAATGCCAGTAGCACTGGTGTGCCAACACTGGCTGAGGCCCATCCACAGTTCAGACTCTATGAACGGCTAATCAGCAACCGTACTCACAGTCATTGGATTCACAAGGACTGGGGGCATGGCACCACACGGCAAAGAGTAAACACTGGCAAACCGAGCATTAAATGCATCCGCCATAGCCTCTTTGCCAAGTACCGTACCGGATCCTGGTTCACCACTGGCTTCCTGGTTATAGGCCCACAGAAGTGGGCTCTGGCTGTCCTGTGGACGCATGGCTTCCATGCTGACGAGATAGACACACTAGCCTTAACAGCAGCACAGATTCGCGTGCCGTGTTGAGCTTCCTGTGTGCGAATGATGAAAGTCGACTTTTTAGACGTTGCACGGTAAGACAACCAGGCGAGAGGGTAGTTGATGGTTGTTTTTCCACCTTTTGTATGACTGACGCCTATTCCTAACAGCAGTACTACACGCTGGAGTCCACCATACGGGTTTCCTACAGTCCGGCACAGAGTTTCTAGTTCTCTATTTCGCAGCCACAAGATATCTATCCTTTCATGACTGGAAAGAACCGTTATCTGCTACTGCTCTGGACCGCCTGGTATTATCAGTCGGCAAAGGAACATGGAGAGGGTAAAAAACGATAGGAAAGTGGTCGCTACCACACTGACCTTCAGAAATGCATAAGCAAAAAGCATCCGCAATTCCTGACAAACAGAAAAAGAAGTCCAAATCAGATTCTTGAAGCTGGGCACAATGCCAACGAACAAACGTGGGCATCATGCTGTGCACAATGGTCTACTCTAAGTTCTCTATAACTCCGGCTAGATACTCCCTCGAGTCACAGCGGACTGACCCCCATTTGGAGTGGTGAGCTTTAAGTCCCCCATAATTATACAGGATCCGAAAACTGACCTAACCACTGCTGCTATACAGCGCCTGTAGCATTGCAAGATGCATGCAAAACTACGACTAACCCACTCCTCGCCCTACCACACTTTGATGCAGCATGCATCTATTTGTGCGATTTGAATGCATATACACAATAAATAAGGGACCTTCCATTTCACAAAATTTCAGACGCTGGACATAACGCAATCTACGTAATGACTCCCGCCTGACTCCTGGGACCACATAACCGAAACACTGTCAACACTATCAGAAACCAGGGAACCAAGGATGGTCCCGTCGCTCACCTCACACTCACTCATTTGCACCACCTCGGACACCACCTCCTGACTCACACTCGGGTCAACAACAATCTCCACTCCAGCGCAAGGAATCCCTACCACGCCGGACGCGTCCTGAAAACTAGATCCTCCTAGCACGCTCTCGACATCACCACCCACACCACCACCTGCAGCAACACTTTCACCATCAATACCATTCCTCCACTCCATCACTATGAATATCACCCAGGTCCTCCTGATCACCACTGATCACCACCATCTTCGCCGATGGGGACGAACTCTCCGGCCGAGGGCGCCGTTTACTACGTTTTTTGCGCTGCTGCGACCAGGCCGCGCCGCTGACACTAGGGAGGGGGGTGCCACCCGTGACATCCTCAACCATAGCCACATCAGGACCAGAAACCGGGACATCTACACTCTGATCCCCAGCTCCACCAGCACCAACCACATCAGCCGTAGCACGGGCACATCCTCAGCCATAGCCACATCAGGACCAGAAACCGGGACGTCTACACTCTGATCCCCAGCTCCACCAGCACCAACCACATCAGCCGTAGCACGGGCATGCTCTGCCCGCCTCTTGACATGTTCGCACGGATTGGACTTCAGGAAGGCGGCATTGCAGATTGAACAATACACATTGGGGCAGGCTCGACGAACGTGACCTCGCGTTCCACAATGAAGGCATCAAGGGGCCCAGTCAGCAATGGCCAGCAAGCAGGGAACGCCGTTAACACCCACTACATCTGGCACTTCTTCAAGTAACACCGAGCTACGCAGCCGAAGCACCAAAAACACGAACACCAGACAGACAGTGAGTAAGCCCCTCCATTTCGTGAAATTCACATCTATGGCTAACCACGGACCCGTAATTGACCAAAGCCCGCTCGATGTCAGAAGCCTTGGTCTCATGGGGCAACTAGTGCACGCGGATATGAAGAAGACGGTCATGGAGATCATACACCGTAGCAGCATAGCCATTGAGGGATAACGTTCTAGCAGCCACCACCTTCTGCTTAGACGCATAATCCACAAAACCGACCTGGAACACGTTATTGGCCTTGAGCCAACAAATCCCACTAACTTGTCGTAGGGCGACCAACTCAGCCAAGGCATCTCGGACGTGCACGGAAAAATACGGCTTACCAGCTTGATCAGCGACGATAACCACCGACAGCTGCATGTCAAAGTTAAAGAGGCCGCCCCGGTAAAGTTTCTTGATCCACTTCAGCTCCCTGTTGTCCAAAGCATCTTCCAAGTCATTAACCGCCTCCTCAATACCGGCCATCGCTCCATCTGCATCACTATTCACAGCACTGGCATACATGGGCGGCCCCGTGCTAGCCCGCCTGACATAAATTCGATCTTGCACATGACCCAGTGAACCAGTGTTTACATCTGCAACAGAGAGACTCTTACGATTGTTGCCGACATGATGAACAATATGAACATCACCACTGTCGGGAGGACCATTGTCGTTACGCCGATCGTTGTTCACAAGGCCCCCACCCGAAATACCAAATAAATTGAGATCCAGTTCTTCAAATCCACGACTCACCACTTCTTCCAGCACTCTGGCATACAATTCATCCGACACCTGTCCCTCATCGATGTCCCGCTGTGTCAAAACACCCTTATTTCTCAACTCCAGCAGCAGCCGTTTTATCGGCCGCAACTCTGCCATGTTGTCTTTGTTGTCTTTGTTGACTTATTTATTTATTTATTACACTTAAGTAGAGCTCAGCCTTTCTGCTATGTGCCCTCTCTACAGCTAACTTAAAACTACTTACTCTAACAGCAACCCAACCACTACACAGTATCGTACCCCAAGAGCACCAGCTACCTCTCAAAGTGCCGCGAGGCGGCGCAGAAGCCCAGGACTGCCCGGAGACCACGCCCTGAGTCACCCTCCGCACCCAATACTTCCAACACCGTAGTGCCCCGCAGTGCGATCCGCCTAACGTGGGCCCAGCGCCGACATTCCAGCAGGAAATGAGCGACCGTCTCCTCTGGAGCACCGCATTCACACACCGGTGAGTTCTTCCAGCCCAGGCGAAACATGTGGGCATTCAGTAGAACGTGTCTAGTTCTGAGGCGTGACAGGAGACCAGCATCCTTCCTGGTGAGTCGACCAAGGATAGTGGGAGGGGAAACAACCCGTGGGTGAAGGGCATATAATTGCCGACCCTTAGGAGAGCTGTCCCACTGTCTCTGCCACGAGTCTCTCGAGCTGGCACGGAGAACCGGGTACAAGTCCCGACTGCTAAAACGACAAGACACAACATCGGCGCAGTCAGCCCAAGATAAGGTGTCAGCAATCTCATTCCCGTGCTCCACACTATGCCCCGGGACCCACTGAAACCGTACCAAGCAACCAGACCGCAGCGCACCGCGCAGCTTAGTACCCACTTCCAAAACTATAGGGTGGTACAACTGAAGGGATTTAAACGATTTCCTCAAGAAGGAAAGACTCGCCCGCAAATCCGAGCAGATGCACAAGCGAGGTACCTGCAGGTCCAAGCCAATATCCAGAGCCACGGACACCGTAGTCAACTCACTGATGAAGCTTGACAGAACTGCCGTCAGATGGCGCGAATACCCTTGCTTAAAGTTCTGCACAAAAATGCCTACTCCTCCAGACCAGGTCTCCTGACAGAAGGAGGCATCACAGTAGACTCGGACCTCTTCACTAGAAGCTGCCGCCTCCGTAGAAGAGAAAGAGCCAACAAAATCATCACACCAGTCCCACGGACAAGCCGGACGAACCACAACCGGGAGGCCCAGCTGCCGAAGAGGGTCACTCCCCAGCAACGAGGCTCCAAGACCAAGCAGGCCGAGGCGCTGACGAATCAGAGGACCCAATCTGCCGTAGTCAAGCAGAGTCCTAGCTACCGGGTCCGCGCTGCCTCTCGCCACTGCACGCAGACATACTGCCGCCAAGAGCTCCGTCGCTCTGAGTTCGAGGGGTTGCTCACCAGCCTTGACAAGCATAACAAGAACGGGGTAGACGGCAAACAGCCAGTGACAGTACGTAGGCAGTCATCAGCCACTACTTGTAGAGCTCCAAGAGCCTTCCTGTTGCCAACGAGGAAAGGCAGATGAAAATCTGCAGCAGACCAAACGTAGACCCTGTAGAGTGAACTCAACACAGAGCGCTTAGCAAGCAGACCAGGCGAGGAGACTGCCTTCAAGGCCCCATGCCTCTTGCCTAGGATCTCTTTCCCTGCCCCAAGCTCTGCTGCCCAAGATAGTTGAAAATCCATACAGACACCCAGGTACCTAACGGTCTTGACCGCCTCAACCACGGACAAGCCGACACGGATGGAGACGGGGATGAAAGGACCGTTCGTGAATACCACAAGCTCCAACTTCTGCGGAGACAGGGCCAAGCCTCTGTTCGCAAGAAGAGTTCGACCATGCTCAACCACCGCCTCCAGGGCAGCAAGAATGGACGGAAGATTTCGGCCCACAACCCACACAACCAGGTCGTCGGCATAGGCGACCACGTTGGAGGAAAGTGCCAAGTCTTCCAGCACCTCGTTGAAAGCAACGGCAAAGAGCAGGGGGCTAAGGCAGCTACCCTGCGGCAGGCCCCTGTCAGTGCTGCCGACTCCCGACCAAAAACCTCCCATGCGAGTGGCAAAGCTGCGCCCCCTGAGGTAGCCGAGGACAGCTTCCACCAGGCCTCCAGGGCACACGCCCCGAAGGGCATCCTCCACCCAATCTAGGTCGACCGTGTCATACGCAGCCCTAATGTCCAAGAAAATGGCTGCGACAAAGCAACCATCCAGCCAGGCTTCGCGAACACTGGATTCCAAGAGAAGAACCACATACTGCGCCCCCCGGTGGTTACGAAAACCAAACTGCCGGGGATAGAACCAGCCACAGCCCTCCAGACATTCCTCTAACCGCCTGGCCAACATGCGCTCCAGAACTTTCCGTACACAGGAAAGGAGCGCGATGGGGCGGTAACTAGTAACCGAAGACCGAGGCTTACCCCGACCCAGAACCGGGGTCAGGATCGAGAACATCCAAGCCTCCGGGGCAGGGTCCCCATCAAGCACCCTCTGAAAGTGGGCAAGGAGTTCTTTACGCGCATTCACACCAAGGTCAACCAGGTGACTGTATGGAACACCGTCAATTCCTGGAACTCCGCCCAACCTGCAAGCACGTAAAGCAGCATTCAATTCAACTGCCTGAAAGGGGGTGACATGCCGTAATGCGAGAACAGGACTATCCGGCCGGGGGTCTGGGCGTGGACCTAATAGGGAGTCATAGACTGCCGAGAAATTCCGGTGGAAAGCTTCAGCCATGCGAACTCCCCTAAGAATCTCTCCATTACCGTCGAAGACCTATGACACACATGGGGCTCTGTCACTCGGTCGGAGAAGCCTCCACACCTCGGCAGAGCGACTGTTCCTGGAGAGCCTCTCACACGTCCTGCGACCATAAAGTAGCCTTTCACGCCGAAGGATGAACCTGGACTCATCAGATATCCCCCGAAATCAGAACCAGCGATAATCTGACGGCCACCTACAGAATCTGCGCCACGCACACCGCCTATCTCTGACGGCCTTAGTACAGGCACGAGACCACCACACTGGCTTGGCTTTCCCAGAACCCTCCTGGGGCCTACCTGCGGGGAAGCCACGCGCCCTACCCTACCTAGCCACCCACGGAGCAAAATTTCCTAGTAGCACTACTCTGCAGACCAGACACTTGTCCCTGCATCCCATCCGTTCCATACACCACCACAGCACAGCAAAACCGGGAAGTGGTCGCTGCCCCGTAGGTCATCAGACACACTGAACGTCAGCTCACTAGCAATGCTGACAGAGCAAAGAAAAAGATCAAGCACCGATTCCTGAACCACGCCTCTGTACCTCATGACGTATGTTGGAGACCCGTTCTGCAAAGCCTCCATACCCAGCTCATCTAAGGAAGACGCGAACATGGTCCCTCTTGCGTCACACCATGTACTACCCCAAGCCCAGTGGTGCGAGTTGAAATCACCCCCGACTACAAGGGGGTGACGAAACGACCTCACCCAGGCACACCACTCGTCCTTGACAACTCTCCCTGTGACATGCACTGCAACAAACGTGACCCAGCCCTTACCCCACCACACCCTAACTGCACAGAACTTAATGCCTGGGCAGACCTGAGCATCCACAGCCACACTTGGCACAGAGTCCTTAACCAGAACATGAGCTCCAGAACCCTCGCTTCCTGAAAACCGAGTATACCCATTAACTGATAGAACATCAAGCCGAGGGAGGCGGGCCTCCACCACTCCTAGAAAACTACATCTCAAGCACAATTCTTCCACTTCGTGCAATTTGTTCAGGACAGCCCTGGCGTTCCAGACACAAAAGATGAACTCACAATGGCACTACTCCACTCCAAACTACCCGACCGAAGGGGCGTCGTCTTGCACACTGTTATCATCAAACTCCAGGCCTGCTAGACCACCACTGTTTCCCCACTCCACACTACCGTCCGAGGGACCAGACCCACTAATCACATGCTCAACCACGTCCACATCCACTTCAATGGCTGTTGATTCTTCCGGGGCTGCTTCATCTGAGGCTGCTTCCGTGCGGCACTCATTCTCGCACTGCGACCCAAACTCGCCTTCCGCTGGGACGTCAACTGAGACTGGAACTTCACTTGCAACTTCCACCACGGTGGCACTGCCACTATACTCTGTCACTACTTGAGCCAACCCCGGGTTCAAGGAACCCCCGCCCGAGCCATTCGGACTCGAGAATACTCTGGTACATTCTGGTTCCCCTGCCATTTCCGCACAATGCATTCGAACCTTAAGCAGCGGAGGGGGAGAAGCCACTGGACGAGGGCGTTTCTTGTTTCTTTTACGACATTGCTCTAACCACTCCCCCTCTTCGGCCTGACCACTTGATGGAGGCTGCTCCCTCACTACCACTCGCAGCACCCACAACACCTTCTGACATTGGCTCAACAGGCCCCCCCCCACCACCCTCGGGAACCTCCTGAGTGGCTGGCACACGAGATTTGCCTAGACGCTCAGCACGCTCACTCACATGGATGCACGGGGCGCTCTTCGGAAACGCCGCATTACACACAGAACAGTACACATTGGGGCAACGAGAACGAACGTGCCCACGAGTCCCACAGCGTAAGCAACGAGGGTCCCTGTCTGCAATGGACAGAAGAGACGGGACCCCGTTCACTCCTATGACGTCAGGGATGTCTTCCAGTCGGACCCTGTCACCTAGACGCAATAACACCACTCGAACTCCAGAGCGGCAGTGCAAAATGCCGTCGATGTCGTGATACTCTTACTTGTGGCTGATGAGATCCCCAAACTGGGCCAACGACCGTTCGATGTCTGCTGGTGAAGCCGCCAAAGGCAGCCAGTGTAACCTGATCTTCAAGAGGCGCTCATGCAGATGGAAGACCTTTGCCGAAAAGCCATTCAGAACAAGGGTCCCCTCTGCAACAACTCTCCGTTTGGCATCCCCATTGCAGAAGCTGACTTCAAACACGTTATTGGCACGTAGCCAGCAGATCCCGTTAACGTGGCGAAGATCGACTAATTCAGCCAGGGCGTCCCTTACATGCGCCGTCAGGAATGTCTTCCCCATGTGGTCGGCTATGATGACTACTGACGACTGCATGGAGAAATTGGATAAACCACCCTTATACAGACGTTTGACCCATGCCAAGTCTCTACTTTCCAACCCCAACGTAAAGTCAAAAGAAATATACTCCCCTTCCTCTTGATCGCTGCGACCTTTGACCATCCCAGAATAGGACCTCATCTGGGCTGGCGCGTCCTCTGCCGGGGCTTGAACACGCCGTACGTACACGCCGTCTTCCACTTGCCCCAAAGCTTCACCACTAAGTGTTTCAACAGAAGGATGGACCTTATCATTGTCACGATTGTTGGAGGGACCATTATTGACTGACTCGTTGTTACTGGATTCATCAACAACACCACCATCAATAACACCAAAAACGTTCAAGTCCAACTCCGAGATTCCTCTCTGACTGGCAAAGTTTACTACCTTAATATACACATCATGCTGCACCACACCCACATCGATATCTGACCTGGACAGCACCCCTGACACTCTCAGCTCCCGCAAAACTTCCTTAACTTGACGGCGATCGTCCTCCGCCATTTTTATTCAAGTTTTAAGTCTAACTAGACTTAGGACTAGTCTAGTCTAGACTTAGTCTTTGTTGACTTTGCTACGGTGCCTAACAATTTCTGGTTCACGTGCTAAGGATTTAACACTATCGTCCAAACCGTCGATTGTTGATGGGTAAAATGAAAGAATCCATGTTTCAGCTAAATGCGTATAGTTTAAATCAAACTAAGCTACGTTGTTGGCCTCGAAATTGGCAGCTGGAAACGATGCAATGGCTTATTTAAGTCGCAGATGAAGGCTTTCAGAGCTGAGCTGCATTGTTTCAAAGTGGACAACAACAATCACTGCTGAGCACGAGGCTGATCATTGCTATCTTGCAAAGTAGTCGTTTACAATCAAAGCTCTGTGAGTGAAAACAAAACAATAATGAGCCATTGTTAGGCAGCCATAGGCCGGCTATTTACTTCTTTCCTCTCCCAGAAAAGGAAAATGATAAAGCAGCCGTGCTAAAGGTTTCAACTTTTGTCCTACGAAAGCCTATTTATTGACTTCCCACAGAAAAATTGTTTCATGCAAAGATGATGGTTCAGCACTCACATTCTTTAAACGGTGCATCCTGTGATTTCAGCCACTGGATGTGCAGATTCAGTGACTGAGGCCAACAAAAATCACCGTTTGTCAGCCAGTGTGCGCAAAATTTGGATTGAAGAAATTTTAATCCGTGAAAGCGTTTCTTAGCCAATGTGTGCGAAAACGGGAGTGGGAGTGGGGAGTTGGGAGTGGGAGTGGAGAGTGGGGAGTGGGGAGTTGGGAGTGCGAGTAGGGAGTGGGAGTGAGGGGGTTGCGAGTGGGGAGTGGGAGTGGGGCCGGGAGGGGTGGGAGTGGGTCTGTAAACTTAATTCATGACCGGCC
>JAHWFP010241541.1:0-16676 GCA_023313725.1 Lithobius niger
TCGGTCTTGACTCGTATTTTAACCTGTTGGTCTCGGTTTCTGCCTCAGCTCGAAACTCTACACAAGACGAGACCGAAAGCAAGACAAGTTTCGTCTCTTGCAAAACACTATAGTTTATTTAAAATGTATAATGTTTGGGTGTGTATTTAATTTGTGTTTCATACAGATACTTTGTTCTTTACAGCCAGCTTCTATCACTTGTTTTCTAACTATTTTTAATTTGTTCCAGTGGCTAATATTCTATGGCATCTGTTAAAGTGGAACACACACGAATTGTCCTTCCTATAGGCACCACAATCAGCATCTCAATTGTCAATGGATCAGAGCTTCACATGCGGCAGTTAGGGGATAATTTTGCAGCTGCTTTTTTTCCGAGAGACGATGTGGACTTTTGCATCAATGTAGACAATAGTCATAGCAAGAGAGGCATCCTATTCGAAATAGCCATCAACAGTACATCTCATTGGTACAGCTTAGAAGCAGGAGTAAGAGCAGAATCCATGCAAGCTCTAGAAATTAATGGCCGAAAGTTACATTTTAACAGTCAGGCCACCGAAGATGGAAAATTGGTAGTTAGTGCGACAGCTGCTAAATATGCAATGAGATATGAAGATGCAGCCATAATGTGCAGCAGAATAAAATTCCACGTGAAAGTAGAGGAAAATCAACCAAGAATATCACCAATGCGTATCATGCAGCAATCCTATCATCCTCAACCAACCTTGTGCAGTCTGTCTCCTGATACTTATCGTGCATCACCACGCTTCCGCAATGACGTAACTCATGAAACGAATGAATTCTTAGATTGCCTGCCTAGTGGTGGCTTTTCAAAGTTCGGATCACATCCCTACAATGACGTCGGGGAGCGAGGATCAATTTCTTATGGTGATCGGTCAAATCAAACCTTTGAAACAAGCAAGTCAGCGAAGATTGATGAAATGTTCGTCATTAAGCCGTTTGTCGTCGAATTGAGGATGGAATCCAGACTAACACCAATCTGATTTGGAAAACAATATGAAAAAATACTAGGCTACACTTTTAAAATTTCCGTAAATTTACTGTTATCAAAGGCCAGGTAATAAATTCGCGACACTTTAACACTTCGGATGTGTTGTACAGCCTAATGATTAGAGAAGTGAGTATGGATTTTAGGATGGAATTATAGAGGACGTATGACTCATATCGCTTCATTCAGATCAATTTTCAACTTAGAACTATGCATAAACTTCAACGCTTGAAAGACCTGGAAACAAATTACTAGGGCTTTGTGCCTTGATTTTACGGAAATGTTAAACAGTGGTGTTAAAACTTAGGCCGGGTATCAATTGTGAAAGCCCATCCTTTGCACTGTTCACTATCAACGAACAAAATGCACTAACTTATTGAGTTTATTTATTTTTATTTATTTATTTATTGCATTTTCTTCCATGCAAATGGTTATTCTTACCATCTGTCACTGTACGAAGTTCGTTTAAATGAATGAGTGTAACATCAATTTAAGTGTGAAAAATATCTTAACCTATATTAAAATGGTAATAATTGTTACTTTCTTTGAAAAGCTCTTCTGTAGTGTATCTGCCAAAACAAGATGTGATGACGAATTAAGAATTCTCGATATTATTTTCATATCTAGCCTCGAACAGTGTATCTTGTCTCAATCTTGCCAGCAAAACTTACTTCTTGGCTTATCTTCTTTCGGAATATCTTATCTTTTCTCGACACATGCAATTTGAGTAGTGTTAAGTCGTATGTTGGAACGCAGTTTGTATTGCATATTTATTTTTAGAGGTTGTTGTTTGTTGAAAAATATTCACTGTAAAGATATTTGGACAAAGCTACTTATTTTACACGACTTATGAACTAGCAATTTACCATGGAAATAACATCGCCATATTTTCTAGCCCACATAAACTATACCATAGGCTGTACTGTCATTCAGCCAAGTTGTTCATAGTTTTATTTACAATTTTAAAGTTAACAAAATCTATGTTGTTTCAATTTTATTAACTACTATTATTAAACTAGTGACATCTGACTCCTGCTTCGTTTTCTTTAATTGTATAATTTTATTCTTCGCACAACTGTGATTCACATCAGTAGTTCATGTAAACTAAATGATTACTTAGTTCGTTTTACTTCGCGGAATTTGATGCTCACAGAGCGTACCACCAGAGCTTTGCTGTATGTATAATACATATGAAAATGTATTATGAAAATACCGCAATAATTATTGAATTTATTTAACTTATTTAAATTACCAAAAAATTATCTTATTAGTATTCCTAGGTAATTGACTTTTGGAATCCTTTTTTGCAGTACACAAAGTGTTATATTGGGTACGTTAATTCAAACATGAAAAACCATTACAGGTTGTATTTTTTATGGTACGCTTCAAGCACATCTAGACTCACGTCGCCGCCAAGTAAGTTCATCCCACTGTAGATCATCCAATCACGTTTGCTGGACTATGCTCTTATTTCACTATTGTCATCCGATTATTAGACATCCGATTGTTTACAAATTGATTGTTAGTGAAGAAGAAGCCGCCAACAGCATTGCCCCGATTGGTACTTGGTTGGATGACCTCCTGGAATGCTTTCCGGTTGCTGCGACATAGGGTCTTAAGGCTGTGGCGGGCAGATAACCGGGTAGGGTTAATGCGCGCTAAAACCCTTTGACCCTTTGGCTGCCTCACTAACAGATAAACAGGGTAAGTCAAAAGTCCCTTACACCCCACCTACATCCCTACAGCACTAGAATTAAACACCTGACTCACAGGACGTTGTTTTGTCATAGTAAGGGGGTCACTCCATGAGCTTGTATTGGGGCGCTCTGTCCCCCTAAACTCCCAGATATAAACCATATATGTCTTTCCATGATAAATAGACGTCTAGTTCCAATTGGGGAAATAAGCGCATAGTCCAGCAAACGTGACTGCCGAAAATGGCATATTAATTGGATAAACGGGATGTGTTTTATTACAACCTCAATGCAGCTCATAAATTAAAGAAAACAGGCATTATCACCTATGCCTAATTGATGACGAGGTGGGGGAGGGTTGAAAACAGCCTATTTCTTGATGACGCATTACTTGAACGTTTCCGAGCAACTGCCAAACCCAGGAGTGTTTTTTATGTTTAGTTTAAGGAACAGAGATAAGCTTGGTATCTAGGGGTTGAGGGGGGCAGGGTGCACTGCACCCGGACCACTGCACTGTGACTGAGGTTGGCGCTAATGACCAAGTTGTCGACGCGCCATTAAGCCTCAATCCCCCCCCCCCAATGCAAGCTCACGCAGTGGCCCCCATCTTAGAAACGAACCTTGTTCCTACGTGTCAGGTGTGTATCTCAGTGCTGTTGAACCTTTAGTGGTGCACCAACTATTTCCTGCACCGTGCAGTGAAGCCCTAATGTGGGCATGGGAGCTAAATTGAAGATGTAATAAACACGTCCCATTTTCGTCGATTACGTTGGCTAGGCCATGCGCGTATTTCCTGATTGGAACCAAAGATCTTTTTCTGACCGGATCAAAGTTAAGTTTTGTATCTTGTGGTTGAGGGGGGCAGGGTGTCCCAATGAAAGCTCATGGGGTGGCCCCCATCTTAGGGACAAAACAAAGTCCTATGAGTCAGGTGTATAATCCCAATGCTGTAGGGCTTTTGGTGATGGGGGGAGGGGATTTAATCACAGGATGGGCTGATGAGTGATCGAACCGAAAGAAAATCAGCATTGTAAGACTGACATCATGAGTTTTCACTAAGCATAAGCAAATGAAAAGGATTTCAATGAAACTTAATTTCGTGCCGGATTGACACACAAAAGATGACCTGACCACACCATTTTTTAAAATGGTTCAACCAACACCACCAGTGCGTAGAACGGACTTCACAAGAAAGTAATATTATTAGCCAGCAAAAAAATTTCTTTACTGCAACGATGCTTGAGAACGGCAATTTTTAAAATGGTGTTATTTGAGTCACAGGATGAGCTCATTGAGTGAGTGAAAAGAACAAAAATCAGAGTTTGTTTGCCATTATACACAACAATTTGATTGAAGATACTTAATTCGGTGAAACATGGACATACACATTTTTTTTTTTTGTTAATTTGGCAGGAGAGCCAGTTACAGCATATGGGGAGCGCTTTAAGCTTAATCATTTTAGAGCTATTTGAGGGCCAATTTTTAGCTTCCCAAGAACACGTTTGCAATATATTGTTAATCAAATTTCGGCTATTTTTCTTATACTTTCTTCAGGATGAGAGTTCGTAAAAACCTAATTTTGCATTATTTATATTTTTTATGTATTTTATTCATAAATTAAATTAACTGATGAGTTAAAACTTAGTTTTTTTGTTCGTACACTGCATGTAACTAACAATTAACAACTTAGGTTTGTCAAGTATTGCTGCTTACTTTTTAAATGGCAAAATATTTAGATGATGGTTCTGAATTAACTGGGACTTTTAAATCACTGTGGCGATGGGCTAAGACGAAAAGGGCTACAATCAAACCAAATTGCCAACTCGACAGCTTAAAATTTTAATATCTTTGTTCGATTTTCATGGAGTTAATTGTTACCAAACAACGAAAACTTGGGGGAGAGGGGAGCTTAACAAGCTTTGTTCTGCAGAAATTTGGTTGACATTTCGACTGAAACGTTAGCAAGAACACGCAGTCGGTCCTCAAAGATACGCTTGTAGCACACTGTTCCGTTCCATTCCGTTTTATCCCATTCCAACTACTGATGGCAACGGATGGTCCAGCACACATTGCTTTTCTCGCTAACCGTGTCAGTTGGCTCTAGTGAGCTTTTAAATTGATGGCGCCCAAATTGGCAATGTAAATGAAGAAGGAGTTGTGTACCTTAAGTAGATTATTAAATAGATAGTCGTAGCAAAGCCCTTCAGTGTTACAGAAAAAATGTTGATAAATGTTAGTAGTTAGTATACACCAAAGTGTGCATTACAATGGACGTCTGTTAGGATTACTAACTCAAACAATGCTATTTTTGGGTACATCTAACTTTTCCGTAACACTTCCAATGCTATGGCATGGTGAGTATGGGATGTTGTGTGCATTTTAGCATGGTGGTGTGGTTTTAGTATGGGATGTTGTGTGCATTTTAGTATGGGGGATTTTGTTGCGTCCAACTGGCTGTTGAGCAAAAAGTAGGCTATGAGGAGGCCCAATTCCCTTTGTAGAGTTATATATTAAATGAACGAAAGGCTCCATCGTGTTAAACTCATGGAAAGTAAAACAAATTTTACCTACATTTTATCATTTTTGTAAATTCTTTAAAGTAAAACGTACTTAACCATGTATCTTAAAACTAAGTGTGGAATTAGGGGGGGGGGGGCCGCTAGCCCAGAAAGGAAAGAAAATGTATTTTTATTGGGAAAGAAAAAAAGTAGATAGGCTAAGTTCTTTTATACGACGTTTAAATTCATGAGGATTACATCGTTGGGCATGTCAGAGTAGATATTTTCCAAGGCGTTATCACGAAGTTCTTTGAAGATACTTTTTTGCTATAGCATCGGCATGCTCTCTATCGTCCCTTTCCCAGCCTCTAACATGACTCAACAATTCTATTTCATTATCTTGACTGTAATGGTAGATATGCTGCATCAGCACTATGGCGATGAACCAAACTCGATGCATTCGAGCTTGGCCAGCATTAATTCTTGTAGTTTTGCCTCCGTCATTTCTGGCCGAAAGGTTGGATTTTTAAATACATCTGTTTTCGTTTCTGTTGTCGGTTGGACTATTCTGACAGGCCTTTCTGCCAAGCGCTTCCTTTTAAATTGCTCGTCTGGTGTATTAGCGTGGTAGTCTCCTGGAAGATAACCACGTGTAATTTCGTGATATTGACGTGTCATTCTCTGCTGAAGTTTGTACCTTATACGTTTCAGTTAGAGAGCTCGCTGTTTAAAGTTGGTGTATTTTGTAGCCTTACCTCGCTTTTTACGACTTTTCTTGCCATTATGGGACTGTGGTGTAAATGAGGTGCTAGGATGAGCGACTTCCTCATCATCAGTGGCTGTTTCGCTATCGTCTTGTGTAGTGTTGGGATGAGCGCTTCCCTCATCATCGCCACCTTCTTGTGCTGGAGGGCTGGAAAGACTGGCCTCTGTATGGATTTGCGAATCATTCGATTTGTCATCTTCTTGAGGTGAAAGTGGCTAACTAGGAAAATTATTTCTTTCCGTATTTTGAGGCGGTTCATCCAACTCGCTGTTTGGTTCTGAACCTAAATCGTTGGAAGATGCCGGACTGTAAGTAGCCATGACAATCCAACAGGTCTGCGGTTAGTGGAATAAACACTTTCTCTTTCTACCTAGGAATGGGGCAACATAAATATTACAAATCAGACTTTTTTTTTTCTTCGTTGAATACAGCCAATGGAAAAGTGTCAGTCCGGAAGCCAGATTTTCTTGCAGTGAAGTCACGTTTCTATTTGACAAGTTTATGGAAGCCGTGCAGGCTTCTTACATTTAACGTCCACCCTGCCGGCCATGTATATAGCTTTTTTTTTTTCAGTTTTCGTTGGGCTCGGCGCGACGGCGTGGGCAATTATTCGTGGGTTGATTGCCTATTATTGTCCATCCTGGAATGTACGGGGCTTTTGCCTACCTACCCACATTTTATCCCAACCTTGAAATTAATGCACGTCTTGGCAGTATAAAAATGAACATGCTGAGACTGAACGAGGGAGTGGGGTCCTTTTTTAAGATGCAAACTATCTTTGGAACGGCGGCAGTGTTCGTCTAGGAATGCTAGCCCTTATCTACCTGTCACACAAATCAGCAGTCAGTGATTGCATAGCCCTGAAATTAATGGACGCCTTGCCTGCATAATGTGGAATGTGTCTCTTTAAAATGCATACAGCCTCTGGCTGATTTCCTGGCCGATTTCCCTTAAATGGTTACATAGGATGTTCGGAACTTCTTATTGCCCAAAACGCAAAGTATTTGGCATAACAGCCTCAGGGTTAGATTGCCGTAAAAGGATACGTTTCCAATACTTACACGTCATTGGTTGCAGGAAAAATACCTTGCATACCGAACATACATATATAAAGCAGGAGTTTCCAATGGCTCGACTGTCCGACGCTCCGAACCGGCCAACGCACGAGGGTCAACTCTACCGAAAATGTAAGTATGCTCTTCACTTTTTATTTTTACTGTTAGGACACAACTGGTGTTAACGGAGCGACTTCTCTTATATTTTCTCTCGTCATTTTAAAGACTTAGTGTCAATATTTTTAGAAATAAAGCTAGGGGGATATGTTTTCTCTCTCTTTTACTAGATATATTAAAAAAATGGCAGACGAAAACCAAGCTGTGTTTCTCGGAGGCAATACGTACGCACAGGCAACACTGTTCGTCAATAAGGCTTACGTCCACGTTCGGAAAATGGTTGTCCCGGCAGGTTGTTTGAGTCCATCTCGTCAGGGGGTTACCTTTGACGCGGCTGCTTGGAAAGAATTTGTACAAGAAAGGGACAATTTGAACGAAATTTACCTAAGGCGACAGTCTGATAACGGATTTACCCGTACTTGGACTTTTGGGCAAACGCACAGGCATCCAAATTTCTATAAAACCACGGCCTTGTTACACCGTGACGATGGAAAAACGATATCTCTAGAGCAGGGCCAATTAGGTGGACTTTTGAGCTACTAACACTGCATTACTGACAGCCTTAATGCCATAATTGCCAAGTTGGAGGCTGAATAAGTTCAATTTTCATTAACACATTCTCTCTCTCTCTTTTGTTCGACAGTGTGACAATCAAAATGGCGATTTATAACGACTGTTTTGCACTAACAGGCCAAAACCTGCTTCTTATCAGACCCCCACACTCATGTCATCAAAATCGTCATTGGTAGCGTTTCCAAAAGCGTTTAAATTACGCAACAGCAGTGGTTCACATTATTGAACGAGTTTTATGGGCGAGAAGCAGGCAGTCAGCTAGATATTAAGTTAGGAGATTAGAATTGTAAACTAGTGAGGGACAATGTCATTCTATTGAAGACCCTCTAAACGAGTTGGATTTATTGCAACAGCGATCTCTATTATATAATCTAAAAGAAATTACCATCATAATTTAGGTTAAAAATGTGTTAGCTTTTAGACCTAGTTTTAGGCTTTAGGCCTAATTTTTAGCGTTTAGGCCTAATATTTATCTCCGATTTGATTTCGTAAGTAGCAGCTTACAACAGCGGTTCGAGATTAGGCCTAATCCTTCATGTGATGCAACACGGTTTTTGGGTTCAAAGCTTCACGTTACCATGGCAACCAGAAATCCATAAACTGAGAGAGGCAGGCAAATAAGTATTGTTTCGTGTTTCGTGCTTTCGTGTTTCGCCTGATGTCAACTATCCTTTTATAATACCTCTTGGCCTTGATACGACGATTTCAGGTTTCATAGTCGGGATTCCCATCTCTAGTGTGGACGCCACTTTCGTTGCCATGATGAATTGAATAATCTCCAAGCATTCTTTTTTCATATGAACTTACGTCAGTCGTTAATGGAATCCTTTTTTATTTTTATGGTTGCGTTTGTTCCTGTAGTGGTTAAATGCAACGGTCAAATGATACTATTTCATTGAGTTACATCGAAAAAGATCATTAGCTAGAAAGAAGCAACCAAAATTTAATTTGCCGTGTTTTTTAAAGTTCACTTCACTACCATTAGCATGGTGTATGCTTTGTCGGAATTCCTTAACTATTCAGAAATCCAAATTTACAATGGTGGGTGTTAGAAATAAATTCGAAATTTGTAAAATTTCTACAGTAATAATTGTTTGACTTACGGCAAATTTTGGCTCAGCAATACTAATTAGGGTACGAAACGTTGTACCAAATTTCATTCCAATCCAATCTTTTGTTTGGGCTCCACCCAGACTAAAAATGTGCAACCAACGGACGGACGAACATTTTGCCATTTGGTGTCCGTTATAGGCTACGCTTCGCTCGCTCGCTCCACCAATTATTTAAAGTTTGCTTCTGGCATACAGTAACTGATAGTGCAGTTGTTTACATTTGTTATCAGTTTGTACATTATGGTCTTTGTGATTTCTTACTAATTATATATTTTTCTCTTTTTTCATTTCATTTGTAATTTCCCTGCCTTACATCAACCGTGCATTATGTGTGACACGTCATGTTTACTTGGCAATGTTCCTTTCTGGTACAACGACCCAATGCTGGAAACACGAACAAAAATAATAAATCAATAAAATCCTCGATCCTACCATACAGCACTTTCTTTAAAGTAGAACCAGTGTTCTTCTCTACTTCCCCACACTCTAAATAACCTTGCCAAAACATGTAGCCTCTTCTTTTAGGAAAAAAGTAGTGAACCGTTTTAAGCATAAATACATCTTCCACGAAAAGTACAAATATGAGATGTATTATGAAAATGTATTTCCTGTTGTAGTTAATTGAGCCCGCTCTATTAGGCTAGTGACCTGGAGCATGGTATTTCAAAAATGACTCTGATACTTCATGAAAGATACAAATTAATATATGCTGCTGTAAATAGTTAAGTATAGTTAAGTAACTATGAGCTAGTGGTCCCGTGCAAAATATAAAATGATATAATGTATTGCTGCAACTCTTATCCTCCATTAAAAGTGCAAATATGGTATAAATATTAGAAAAAAACATTTTTTTACTTTTGCAAGCAGGTAATTGAACCTAATCTGTAAGGCTAGTGGTCCAGAACATGATAGGAAAAAGGTGTAACTTTTGCATTGGTACCTCCAGCATCGTATATGTGTCATTATTTGAGGTGGGCACATTGGGCACCGCCATCTTGGATGTTGTCACAGATGGGTGCCACCACTTTTGTTACCCACCTCGCGTACAGAAAACGAAACGTCACATGCTCTGTCTTTTTTTGTATTTGACGTGGCATTGTTTTTAACGAAAAAGAAACTTCTTTTTTTATTTGTGAAGTAGTGTGTTAAGGTAAGCTCAGATCGGATTCTGTTATTTAAAGACTCATCACCATTCCAATATCTCTACATATTTGCTCTGGGACCATAATCCTGTCCAACACTCTCCAATCCTAAACAACCAAACTCTTTATGGGCTCAAGGGGTGCCTTTGGAAATTGAACTGTGTAACTAAAGTTACAACGGATCAACCTGTTGCATGTACTAATCATGTAAATCGTGTAAAATGTCGCATCACAGTACCATGTGGTTTAATTTTCGATGGCTGCTTGTATAGTTTATAGCGCCCAAATTGAACTTCAGCCAGCAAATCAAGCGACCCACCAACCCCCCACCCCCCCCGTCCTTTTTTTCCCCCCGGGGGGGGGGGGGAGGAGACAACTCTTTGGGACACGCAGCTAACAGCACAAATCAATCGACTATCAACCCACGAGGAAGAAACAAGAGTTGGGGAAGTTTGCATTTATTTGCATTAATTCTTTCTGTCACGTGTCAGTTAATTAGGATTACACCTTCAACCTATAATTATAGCAAGTATGTAAATAAACTAGTCCACTAACACTGTCTTCTAGGTTACTGCTGTCACGTGAAAGAGCATCAGTACGACGACGAATCGTTTTGGTGACGATTTTCAGTTAAGAACACTACCAATTAATGACGTGTGGAAACAACCCTAGGTTACTGAGCTTGATCGAACCGGATTATTTTTCGAATGCACCTCTGGTGGCAGTGAAAAGTATGCCGTATTATGCTCTCAGTTCAGAGGTACCCTTAGTAACCGGCCTTGGCAACAGGCTATTTCCTTCACCAGTATTAAAGCCCGGGGCACTATCTGCAGGGTGCTACATGTACAATCAACCTCTCAAAATTAAAACGGAGCAAAAAATATCAGGGGATTAGTATACAAAATCTCTCACGATCCACTGTTAGTAAATGCAACAGTGTGACCCGACCAAATCGGGGTAACAAACGTCATAAAAAAAATGGTTGACGATGGGTGGGGCAAGTAAAAAATTCAACGGGACGATTGGGAATCCTCGTGAACATTCAGTTTAATCAATCAAATATTCCAACCTCTATTAGGTTTTTCATCTGCACAATCATTAAAAGAAATATGTACAAACAATGCTGGTACAGCTTCAAAATGACTAAAATACAACAGATGGAAATTGCAAAATTCACTTAATATTTACATCATAATTGATGCTCAACACATTATACACCACTGGAGCATTCCCAATGCACCACGGGTGATGTAGATTTCAACATTTTTTTGGTAAACATTCTTTTCCCAGTAGTTCATAGTAATTTTTCTTAGGTTAACAGCAATCATCCATTAGGCTAATGTGGTTTATTGTGTACCACTGATGTAGCCTTCCAATCTGGATGGTTTTTGGTGTTGGAAAAGTTTTCAAAGTTCTAAAAGCCACCTGTGTACGGCGTTCAAGGTCATTTTCCCACCAGCAGTGCTTTAATCACGCACATGATCTGTCTTATCTAAGGCATTTCATTTTCTTAATCAATTTGTGATAGTAAACAGTTTTAAGAATTTGGGCTTTCGAAAATTTATTGTTAAAAATATTTGGAAGTCGAATCATAAAAAAGCTTCAGAGTTTCTTTGCTTCTGTTTTTTATTCTTCATATTTTACGTTGCGTACTTAATGTCTATTAACGAGTATCGTTCCATTAGGGAATGAAGCCTCCGTTTAATCGTCGGTCAGATCAGAATGAACTCTTCGGCAGTTTTGCAATTTTTGACGTCCTCTTTCATGAGGATACAATAAACTAAAAATAATTATTTATTTTATTTTCAACGCATAGGATTTCGTCATAACATGTGTGTATGTAGAAGTCACTTCCTACGAAGGCAGTAAAGACTTACGTCCAAAGCCCCCTGAATACGAGCCCTTCTTGGCATTGCTGTAAACTTAAAGACTGAAGAAAGGATCACCGAAGTTAAGCAGCATTGGCCCCGATTGGTAATTGGGTGGGTGACCTCCTGAGAATCCATTCCGGGTGTTGCAGACAAAGGGCCTTAGGGCTTCGTCGGGCAGATGACCGGGTGTGGTTAACGCTCGCTAAAAACCCTTTGACCCTTTGACTGAAGAAAGGAGAATATTTTGATTTTATTTCCTAAACGCCCTTTATTTAGTTTATGAAGTAATTACTGTAAATTAGAAGTGGTCTCAATTTCGAATTCCCCCCCCCCCCTACATCCTTATTAAACAGAATATGAAATAGAATATGAAATGACTACAGTTGAATTATTGCTACAAAACGTCGAAAACAGTATTTTTTTTTTACCACTGTTGGCCACCATTATGAGTTTTTTTTTTATTATTTTTATAAACTTACGGATTTAGATCACTCGGCATAAGCTCAAAGAAAATATTTATTTATTTATTTTTTAGCTCAAAATTATTAGTAATCGGTCCACACAATATTAAAATTGTCGAATTAAAAAGTTGCCAAAAGTACCTGCGGCCCTCGCTTTAGGCGCTTCAAGAAAATGTCAGAGGTTAAAAACAATATATGCCCACAGCTTAGTGTTTACACAACCCGAGGCGGATGCTCGCTGAACAACAGCAAGCAAGACGTCGATTAGCGTTTGCCACGATTGTGATCGCAGTGGGTGGCGGATTTAAGACTGGCATCAAACCAAATTCCCAAGTCCTTAACGGAGAAACAGTGCTGTAGTCGTGGAGAAGCGGCGCTTCGTTACTTTTTTTTAAGGCGAAGCGGCGCTCCTGCACTTATTCTCGACATGAGCAGGCTCATGCGGAATTTCTCTTAATTTACTGATTTTGATACTCGCTGCAGTGTCTATTGTGTTTACGAACTGCCATCACCACTGCAGAGAAAACACCTGGCAGCGGGACCCCATCCAATGCTTAAGTGTAAATAAGATTACCAATGCCGATATGGAAACTTTTACAATTTGCGGCAACGATTGGTAACTGCCAGTCTATAGACCAACAAAAAACATGGCTGATTTCTACGTGAATATAATCATTATTATGGGAATCAGTGATCGCACAGTGAAGCTTGAGATCATCCGCGAATTACAGCTATATTCCGTCGTACGAATATTTCAAAATGGATCTCTGTAATGTGTGGTGCAGTGGCAACCCGGACCACTGCACTGTGACTGAGGTTGGCGCTAATGACCAAGTTGTCGACGCGCCATTAAGCCTCAACCCCCCCCCCCCCTCATTCAGAAAGACGACGAAAGAAAAGGCTCGAACACAATGTGGGACACCACTGACAATATCCAAACGTGAAGAGTAAGAAGTGCTGAGGAGAACACGTTGTGTGCAACCAGTAACAAAGGCACCAATCCAAGCAAGAAGTTTCCCATCAAAACCCAATATTTTAAGCTTAAAAAAAGTTAGCTGTGAACTGCGTTACATGACTGTAAAGTTCAGCATCCACCCAAACAGCATCAAGCCCAATGCCCTAAACTGTATGACCAAGACAGCATAAAGCACACAGCACAGTTTGAAACTGTCTTGGTGACTCAACCCATTTGTGTGTGTAGAGATCAGACGTAGATATGTACCTTAAAGACTTACTTGTACTAATCCATATCCAGTCACACGTACACTGGACTTGTGCTCACAGGTTCTTTGGTGAAGGAGTTGATTTTGTGCAGCTGCGTAAGAGCTGTTACCAAGTTGACCATTCACGTGCAGGTGCATTAAAGATTGGTAATGGATGGCCTTATCAATATCTTGCTGGTTTTCTTTAACAATTGGCAAAACAGACGAGTTCTGCAGGGTAGTCCAAAAGTCCGTTACACCCTACCAAAAGCCCTACAGAATTAAAAGTATGCGCCTGACTCATAGGACTTTGTTTTGTCCCTAAGATATGGGGGGCCACCCACTGAGCTGGTGTTGGGGCGCCCTGCCCCCCCCCCTCCTAAATCCCCAGATATAAAATTTAACTTTTTTCCTGTGAGAAATAGACGTTTGGTTCCAATTGGGGAAATATGCGCATGGCCCAGACAACGAGATAGCCGAAAACGGCATGCTAATTGGATAAACGGGATGCGTTTTATTACATCTTCAATATACCCCCCAAGCTCACATGAGGCTTCCCTGCATGGTGCAGGAAATTGTACGGTGCACCCATCAAAGGTCCTACAGCACTGAGAATACACACCTAACAAATAGGACCAAGGTCGGTAATTTCTAGAATAACTACTTTGCAAGCTAGCGATTCACCTACCTATCGATTCCTTCTGTCATAAAATGTCCGTAAATCATAACGAAAACGTGCGCAAACGCTTATTTATTTTTAAAAAAATTATTAAAACACGACGTTAAAACGCTACTCACAACAAGCTAGAAGCGGCCGACATTCAACGCAATGATACCGCAACATATATAAACCTGATTTCGACCACAACATCAGCAAACGGAAATTATCTCTATTTCCGGGCAGACTGTGATATTTGAAGCCGGTATCACAGTCCGCAGGGGCGCGCTTAGCGCGCATTATTATATACAACGAGAATTGGTGTAATCAGAAAAAAATATGACGCAAGCATTTGTGAAACAAGGAAGTGACACAATTTGTTCTTTGTTTCACAAATGCTTGCGTCACACTATTTCTGATTACACAAATTATCGATGTGTATAATAGTACGCGCGAAGCGCGCCCGTGCGGACAGCGTTTCATACTGTAAAGAAATATTGGTATAAAAATATACTATAAATATAAAATTTTTGTCTTCTTCAGCTATTGCGTCGCGTCGCAAATGAAGGGGATTTCCGTTTGCTGATGTTGTGGTCGAAATCAGGTTTTCTATGTTGCGGTATCATCGCGTTGAAGGTCGGCCGCTTCTAGCGTGTTGTGAGCAGCGTTTTAACGTGTTTTAATAATTTTTTTAAAAATAAATAAGCGTTTACACACGTTTTCGTATGATTTTCGCACGTTTTACGACAAAAGGAATCGATGGGTAGGCGAATTAAGTCGCTACCCTGAAAAGTAGTTATTCTAGATAATTACCCCCAAGATCTGTCCCTAAGATGGGGCCCACTGCATAAGCTTACATTGGGGTGCCAGGCCCCCCTCAACCCCCAGTTACAAAGTTTATCTATGTTCCTTAAACTAAACAAAAAAACATCCCTGGGTTGGGAACGTTCAAGCAATACGTCTCAAGTAAGTAATACGTCCCAAGAAAGAGCTATTTTCACTCTAACCCCCCCCCCCCCCCCCTTCCCCCCGCCCCTCGTGATCAATCGTCATCAATTGACGAACAGGCATAGGTGATAGTGCCTACGCTGGATAATTAAGGAGGCACGTGGCTTGTTTAGTTGTAGAAAACGAAATTTCTTTGCGCATTCCTTTTACTTGTCAAAATCAAGCGCACATAGAACTAAATAACGGTAGAGTAGACGGCGCTAGATACTACAGTCTGTCATTCGGAGATTAGGCACCTTTAAGCGACGTGTGCATCATAAACCTACATGTTTAAAAAAAAGTATAATTTCAAATTGCAACCACTGTGAAGTGGAAGAGTAGCGTAAATAACGAATGGGGGGGGGGGGTGAAGGCAGAGGACAAACCCCCTCCACCCCTACCAAAAAAAAAAAAAAACGAACGAAGTTGGCATAAAAAATCCTTGAGAAACTACACATACTTTAGATGCATTGTAATGGTGGCAAACCGAGCTAATGGACATTCAGGTAAAATAAATGTTTAGTATTGATTGTATTTAAGCAAAGACTTAAGCCACAGTTGCTTCTGAAGTAATAGTTTGGTACCACTACCTGTTACTTGAGTAATGAATTCATTTCACATGCTTGAGTAATGACGTAAGTTATCGTCTCCTGCTGTTTTGGAACCCCTACCTGAAAGACAAGTAATACCTGGATTTGAGCAAATTGTCAAGTCCTGTCATGAGTAGACCTAAGTAACCGTTGTTGCTGATGAGAGGCAGTATACTTTGCGTATTGAAAAGATCAATGGCTGAAACTTCGTCGCTGTGCTCGTGCCACTTATCCAGCATGCATGCCGATTTTTGCAGCGGTCACGGTGCTTCACTGGCTAGGACTGTAAATATACAGATACAGCAGATACATTTTTTGACAAAAATACTGTATACTGTATTGTTATACTGCAATCGTTTATTGTAATAAACTTACTTACTTATTACTAACTTACTTACAAACGTTCAGTTTCACTAAATGCAATCATTTCAGGATAGTTTTCCACCATTGCGGATTTATACGGATCGCACTAGCTTATCTCTCTTCCTTAAGCCTAGAAAAATAATAAGGAAGCCCAGTTAGAGTTATCCTACCAGCCAGGGTGGGAAACCAACTCGGGGCAACTTAACCCCCCCCCCTCCCCTGAACCGTGAGTTTACGCCCATGCGACCGACCTTACTTTTTCCTCATGACCCGAACTTTCCCCGTAGTCTACTTTCTGACTTTAGGTTCTAGCATTTATTAGGGTATCAAACACGGCCTTACGGTACAGAAACAGCTTTAAAAAAAGCATAAAAGTGGGTGTGCCTTAACAGTGTACCGTCAAAGATAAATTGCTTCCACCGGCCGGCCCTAGTTTTAATTTAATTGGTACGACAGTTAAACTTTTTTACCCTTAGACCGTATGTCTGTTACTACAATTTTACTTTTGAACACAAAATAGTTATTAATAACTCAAATCCGCAATTTAATTTCTTCTCGAACTTTGAGGGGGGGGGGGGGGG
>JAHWFP010241543.1:0-12562 GCA_023313725.1 Lithobius niger
CGAACACCCTGTAGATACAATTTCTGGTTCACTTGTATATTCAATATACATAGTTTTTTGTGTAACTTTCTGGGTTTTATATTTTTCTTTTTTTAACTTTTTGTTAAAATTACCTTTTTTATACTCTTCATGTTCCCTTTTAAAGCTATCTTTTAGATCAGGAACTTTGTTTGCAAACGTATTATTAAAGTTGTTTGCTATTTTTTAAATATCATACTTTAAAAGTATTCATTATACCTTCATCAATGTTGTCATTTTTTGTTTGTTTTCCACTTACTTCGTGTACTACTTCCCAAATTGTATTTTTCTTGTCTTGTTGTAGATTTCCTATTTTTTCTTCATAGTATTTTTGTTTACATTCTTTAATTAATTAATTTATTTCATTTTTTCAAGTTGGTATTTATTCATCATCTTTCGTCAATGTTAAGTGATTTCCTTACCTTATTCCGTAATTTATTTTTATTTTCAATTTTTCGAATCAGTTCGTTTGTAATCCATTCTTTTCTTTTGTTCTCTTTTCTGTTATTTATCTTATTTACAATCTTTTTATTAATTTTATTTTTAGTATATATCTGTTCAATTTTAATGTTAATTTCTTGAAATATTTTTTCTGGGCTAGTAATAGTATCTATAATGCTCCAGTTTATTTCGTTCATTACTTCTACAATATTTTTATGACTTTTTATTTGTTTCAAGTTTATCATTGCTTTTCCAAGGGTTCCAGATCCAACACATGGTTAAGTAATGGTCTGCAATTTTTTTCGTTAATGTTCCTCCCCTAATTTCTTCTTTTTCATTTTTAATGTAAATATGGTCATTGCAAGACCTTTGAATGTGCCTTTGTACGTTTTTCATTATAATTTCTTCTCTTGTAGGAGAGTCAATTTTTTGTCATATCCTTATTTTGTTAATGTATTCTCATATTTATCTATTTAATTTTGTTCATGTTTGTCTTCACAGTATTCTTGGTTTTTTTAATATGTCTATGTTAATATCTCCTATAAAAGTGTTGCACTTAACCTTTAATTTTTCATTTGTCATTAGGCTTTTAAATTTTTTTTATAAAGACTTTCTTATTGGAGCAGGGTTTCTTATATATAGCTAATATTTTAATTATATCTTTCTCATCTTTTTTTTTACTTCTAATTCAATTATATCGTTATCGTCATAACTTATGTCTATACTGCTTATTTCAAATTCTTCTTTAGCGAACACCATCACTCCTCCACCTCGATTTGTACTTTCTCTTGTAATGGTTTTTGCACATATCCATTTAAATTATATAATAATGTTTCTTCTTTTTTTATATTTATTTGTGTAAATATTTCTATTTCCCACTTTATACTTGTATCACTTAGTTTTTGATGTAATATATGCCAATATTTTCTCAAACTTCTCACGTTAACATGTACAATTTTTACACTTTCACATGTACCAACGTTTTTCACTATCGTTTCTTCCATTTGCTTCCAATTTTCAAAAACATGATTGACGAACTTATTGTGTTGTTTGTAGATTCAGTAAGTCTTCTTCTCCTCTTATAGTTAATACTTCTCGCTCATCCCCTGTTTTCCTCATCATACTCAATTTTCACCAGCCACTTTTTTCTGTGCCACTTCCTGAGTCGTTTTGCCTCAAATGTTTTTACAATTTTTGAATCCTAAACGTTTTTCACTCACCAAATTTGTTGTGGTGGTCCTTTGTGATCTTATGTCCAGGCCCTTCTATATTTTTGGATGATTCAAGCCTTTCTTCTTACATATCTTGATCATTATTTGGCAGCGTTTCATCAAGTGCAACTCAAGGCAGCCATGTTGAATAATAATAATAATATAATAATATATTTTATTGTCCACATTGCTCGAAGCATAAAACTTGTGTGAGTGACAATACACAGTACACACATATATTAAATAATACATACATAAAATAAATAATATATACATAAAGTGAATAAATAGCACATACATACACAAATCCATTGTTTTATTTACACTATTATTTACATTATTATTATTTCCTTCATTCCTATTACCCTTCGTTTATACTTTTCTATTTTTTATACCCTTCTACCAAATTTAATTTTAACGTCTTTTTTAATTTGCATATACTTGTATAGTTTGTTAACTTTTTATCTAGATTATTAAATATATTTGCAATGTAATATGCTTTATTTCTTGTTCCATACGAGTTGTTCCATTCAGGATTTTAAAATTTCATTGAGGTATTTCTAAGTTCCTTTTTGATTCTTGAGATGCTTATATATACTACTGTAGTAATTATTTGTTATAATCGCATAACCACGTAAGTCTTCAATTTTTAAAATATTGTTTTTATAGTAAATTTCATTAGTGTTTTCATTTTCATTTCCGAAAAGTACTTTTACAAGTTTATTTTGTACTCTTTGTAATCGATAAATATTTTATTGTTTTTTTTTTTAATTCTACATTTTTACATGTATTCGTACAGGTGTGTCTCTCGTTAGATTCCAATAACTCTAGGTAGTTTCCTGAATGGTTAACAATATTACATTGATGGTACATTTTCATTTTTGGAACAGTAATGTCTAGTTGTGTTTTTTCTTCTCTGATGTATAATTCATTGTCTGTTAACCACCCGTTTATCATATTGTAATCTTTTTGTAGGTTTTGTATCATATCTTTATAAACATAATTTATTGAGCTCAATATTGTGTCATCAGCAAACATATAATTTAATGTATTTTTTGTATAATATTCTATATCATTTACATATATCAAAAATAATAGGGGACCCAATACTGATCCTTGTGGTACTCCAAAAAGTACATCTCTATGGTTACTTTACTCATTGTCTATTTTTAATGTTGCTTTTCTGTTTCTTAAGTAACTTGTAATTATACCGAGAACTTTACCCCTCAAGCCTATCATTTCACATTTTCTAAGTAGCTTACCATGATCAAATGTATCAAATGCTTTTTGCAGATCTACGAGTATAGCTCCAACGTATTTTTTCTCATTTAGTGCTTTTGTTATTACGTCATTTATTTGAATTAGTAGGTCAGTTGTACTTTTTTCTTTGTGTATCCGTACTGCATATTTTTTAGTAATTTATATTTATCTAGAAAATTGCTTATTTTATTTGAAAAACATGTTTCTATTATTTTATCTATTATTGATAATAGAGATATTGGCCTATAATTGTCCATATTATTTTTTTCTCACTTTTTGTATATTGGTCTTAACACTTGTATTTTCAATTTTTCTGGCCACATTTCTTTCTCAATCATACTTTTTATTAACCCTATATACGCGTTGCGCCCGAAATCGGGCGTGCAGTATTGTTGCAGAACACGCGTTGAGCCCGATATCGGGCAGCTGATGACGTCTGAACAAGGCAGCTCGCGATTCGCTAGTACTGCTTCTTAATGTGAAATAAACAAAGGAATTGGCCAATGGACTATCACCTAACAAATCGGCATTAGATAACATCAAGAAGACGAACCAATCCCGTCGTATTATTTCAATTTTCGCGCCGTACTCTCATTCTCAAGGGGCAGCAATTTGCGAGCCATTCAAGATGGCCGCCCGTTGTTGGCGTTATCATCTAAGAGAATTGCGCCCAAGCGATGTGGATTATTACGTATGGGCTGACGATTCAAACAGTAAAAAAGGATTAAGTGATAACAGCTGTAACATAAAACCATTGTTGGACTGGCTGAGCAAAAGTAACAAAAGTGAATTGTAATATGGAACTGTAGTGTTAGACCATGCAGTAGGAGGCTGTCCAAAACAGCGGCGGGCAAGCGGCAGGCGGGCGGGCGGTGGCGGAGAAGTGATCGCCCTCCCGTCTTACAACAATCGTACGTGGAAGTAGAAGGTACATTCATGCCGGCTACCGCTAAACTAGTGACTGATCGATTTGTTTGCAAGCTACTACAATGACAAGGTAAAGAGAAAATACTTTTATTTTTATTATTTAGGCCGTTGATGTGTCGCACTTTGTTTAAATGTTAGGATTTATTTACAACAGCGTACAGCGTTCATCTTTCCCGTACGAGTATTGTTGGGAAGCCAACATCACTGATATTGCTGTCACAAAATAAATGCGCGCAGCAGGGTAGAGCACATGGTAAAAATTCAGCATATATAGGGTTAATATACAAAAAAATTTTGCTGTATTATCTTCTGCTTCTTTAAAATTAGACGTATTAAATCCATCAATTCCTGTGGCATTTGTCTGTTTTAATTCATTTATAATTGTTATAATTTCCGCTTTAGTTGGTTCATGTATATACATAGTATTTATATGTTTGTTTCCACTTTTGATTTAACATGTTTATATATCTTATTATAATGGTTATTTTGTTTATAACTATTTATTTTATGTTCAAATTTCTGTCTCAGTTTTGGAATTTGACTTCCAAAGTTATCATTAAAATCATTTCGTAGCTTGTTTAAGACTGTTTCTGCAAAAGTTTTCTTTATTTTGTCATCAATATTCTCTTTTCCCTTACATTTTCCACTAATTTCCTTAACAGTTTCCCAAAGTTTCTTAGTATCTTTTCCTGCATGCTCTAGTTTTAACTTGTAGTATTTTTGTTTACATTCAGTAATTTTCAAATTTACTTTACATTTTAATTCTCTATACTGTTTTAATTTATCTATTTTGCTATTTCCTCCATCCTGTCTTAGTTTTTTCCACATCTGATTTTTTTTATTTATTAAATCTAAGACTTTTTGTGCTGTAATAATAATAATAATAATAATCTTTATTTGCATACGTAGCTTGAAGTTTACACAAAACTTGTGTGAGCAGCAATACACGAAAATCACATATAATAAATAACATCTTAATAACACAAAAAATAACACAAAGTAATGATGTATATAATATATCAACCTTATTACGTTTCATTTATAATAACCTACTAACGAGTACGATAATAATTATATTTAATTACATTTGTTGGTGTTTATGTTATTATAATATTTGCAATAATCCACCCCCCCCCCAAAAAAAAAAAAATTATAATAATCCAAAATGTTTTGTTTTATTTCTGGGCTATTTATTTTTCACTTAGAAGATATTTATGTAACTCTTGTTTTAGTTTTGTGATACTATCATAATAAATAAGTTCATTTCGTAATTGGTTAAAAATATTTGGTATGTAAATCTTTTGATTTCTTAATCCACACTTATTAAACCACCTTGGTATTTCATAGCGATTTGTTTGATTTCTTAGTCTGCTTGTTCTTTCAATATTGTACTGTTTATATTTATAACTATGGTAATGTTTTGTAATAATTATCTGATCTCTTAATTTAATTATGCTTAAAATTTTATTACGTCGAAAAGTTTCACTGGTATTAAGAAGTGAATTTCCAAAAAGAACTTTAACAATTTTATTTTGTAGTTTTTGCAGTCTTTGTATGATATAATCACTGGCAAAACCATATACTTCAATTCCATACCTCAAATGGCTTTCGATCCAAGCATTGTATAGGATTTGTTTATTCTTATTATCCAATATATTTTTTAAATTGTACATTTTTGCTAGTATGTATCGAAGTTTGTTCATAAGTATTTTTACATGCTTCTTAAAATTCCAATGATTATCAATCGTTAAACCTAAATATTTTGTATCTTTTTCTGTATTATATTACATTTCAATTTACTTTTTCCAGTTAGCATAAATTCACAGTTTTCTCCGTGAATAATAATATTTGAATCATCATTTCCTGTCATTTTTGCTACTGTTATTTCTATATAAAGTGTCTTTTCGTCGCTTATGTACATTTCATTTTTAGTTAACCAGCAATTTAATATATCAAAGTCATATTGTAAATTTTCTAACGTTTCTTCTCTTTTGAAATTTATTGATAGTAAGATCATATCATCAGCAAATAAATAAAGCAAAGATCTTTCTAAAATAGAACTTACATCGTTTGTATAAATCAGAAACAATAGGGGACCCAATCCTGATCACTGAGGGACACCATACTGTATATTTAATTCATTACTGCATTCATTTTCAATTTTTACTATTGCCTTTCTTTCTTTTAAGTAACTTTGTATAATATTATTCATTTTCCTCTAATTCCTACATCATTACATTTCTTAAGTAATTTGTCATTGTCAAAGGAATCCAATGCCTTTTGTAAGTCAATACAAATAGTTCCTAAGTACTTTCCTTTATTTAATGCATCTGTAATTAGTTCATTAATTTCCACTAACAAGTCATTTGTTCCCTTTTTTTCTTCCTATAACCAAATTGTATATTACTTAATAAATTGTATTTTTCCATAAAGGAATTAATTTTGTTGGCAAAAAATTTCTCTATAATTTTATTTATTACTGAAAGTAGGGAAATTGGTCTGTAATTATTAAGGTCTTTTTTACCTCCCTTTTTATGTAATGGACGTAAAGTTTGAATTTTTAGTAAGGCTGGCCATTTTTCTTCATCTATCATTTTATTTATAATTATACATATTGCATTTGATATATTATTTTTACACTGTTTTATATGTTTAGTCTTGAGTACCATCTATTCCTGTTGAGTTTGTATTATTTATATTATCTATGATCATTTGAATTTCTGGTATTGTTGGTTCCATAATATATATTGTTTTACTTGTGTTGTTATTTGATCGGAGACTTTGAAATTCTTTTTTATAGAATATTCCCTTAGTAAAATTGTTTGTTTTACGTTCATATTTAGATTTCAGTTTTGGTATCTGTTGTTTAAAATTTTCATTAAATTTATTACAAATTCGATTTATACTGAATTCGGAAAATTCTGTTTTTATTGTTTGATCAACGCTTACTAATTTCTTTTTCTTTCCTGTTAATTTATTTACTACATCCCACATTGTTTTATTTTCTGATTTTGACTTTTCTAAAATATTTGTATAAAAGTTTTGTTTATCCTCGGTTATCCTGAGTTATACTGCTTTTTCAATTCTTCATTAATTATCTTCTGTGTTTTAATTTCTGACCACAGTTTGTTTTTTACCTCAATTAATTTAATTGTATCCAATGTTATCCATTCCTTTCTTTTTCATCAATATTAGTAAATTGTTTTAATATATTCCAATCTACTTTATCTAGTTCTTTAATTATTTCTTTATCATTGTATTTTATTTTATTTATTGTGTTATCTCTGTTTAAGTTTTTGTTAATATCAGTTTGATTAATTTTAAAAGGTATTTTTGTGTTAAGAATCCAACATCCTGTAAAATAGTGGTCTGCAATTTTTTCTTCAATTGTGAAACTTTGTATAATTTGATTATTCGTTTTTGTATAAATATGATCTATACATGATATTTGTTTATAAAATTCATCTTTATTTTTCTTTTTTATAACTTCAACTCTAGTGGGGAGTTTATTTTTTTTTCAAAACCTAATTTTGCGAGTAAATTTTCGTATTTGTCTATCAAATTTTGTTCATGTTTGTCTGTATCTAAATTTTCGTGCTCCAAAATATCTGTGTTTATATCCCCCAAATATATACATGTTTTATTAGATTTTTCATTTTTTTATAAAGTTTTTTAAATTCTGCAATAAATTTTAATTTATTTGTATCTGGTTTTCTGTAAATAATGTTAACTTCAATGAAGTGTTCTTCAGTGTTAAAATTTAATATCAAACAACAATTTTCTTTTAACTTATGATGCTTAAATTCTAAGTTTTTGTTAGAATATTTTGTCTTAAGAAATACCATTATTCCCCCTCCTCTCTTAGTATTTTCTCTTATAACTGTACTTTTTAAGTAACCCTCTATTGCATAATTATATTTTTCTTCTTCTTTAATATTGATTTCAGTTAGTGCAATAAGATCCCATTCGATTAAACTTTTTTCTAAGTTAATTAATAGTGTTTCCAAATTTTTTCTCAAACTTCTAATATTTACATGCAGAATTTTAAATGCATGATTATTTTTCACTTCCTTGTCGTGAAGTATTTTCAATTCATCAAAATTCCCAGTAGTGTGATTTACGAATTTTATTTTGGAATCACTATATTAGCTTTAAGTTCAATTGGTTAAATCTAATTCTGAACGAACTGTGATGACCTTTTGTTCAGTTTCGTTCTTTCTCATTAGCACTTTCCCATTGCTAAACCAAACATACTTGATATTATTTTCTTTTGCATAGTTTTTTGCCTTCCAAAAAAGACTCTTATAAAATGGGCTCATGTTCTCATTAATATACACTTTCTGTTTGTTTCCATTCTTGTATATGACGTCGTTTGTTATGTTTTTTTTCCTGTTGTTTAGCCATTCTGTTCGGTACTCTCTATGTTTGAACTGAATTATAATACTGCTCGCTTTGTTGGGATTCTTGTTTGGAATACGATGTGCAGCTTCAATTTGATCATTTCTGAAGTATGTCACATCATAAATGTCTGACAGTTTTGGTATCAGTTCAACTAATTTCTCATCGTCCATCCATTGTAACTGTTTAATTTCTAAGTTCCGGTTCCTGTCATATTGTACTTTCTCTTTAGTTTCAATTTCTAATTGGTGGATTTTCAACTCAAGATCTGTGCTTTTTACTCCTTTCAAGTTTCTATTTTTGTTATTCTATCTTCCATGATTTTTAACTGGTCTTTAACTTTTGCATGTTCTTTCTTAATGTCTTTTTGTTCTTCTGTCATGTAGTTCGAAGATTTTATAACAGCTTGTATCTCTTGTTGCATCCCTATGAGTTTGTCATATTTTGAGAGTAGTTTGTCCATTTTATTGTCCATTTTTTCAAACAGTGTTTTTAGAGACAAAAAATCTTCTGTTGTAACTTGATTTTTAGTATTCGCTACAATTCCAGGTTGATTTTCCTTTTCTGGGTGTCCTTTTCCAGGGTCCCCTAGTGGGTCTTCAGAATTTTCGTTATTTTCTGCTTTATCATTCACACTGTCAGTTTTCTGTTTGTGTTTGCTTCGTTTTCACTTTCATTTTCGTGTTCATTTTCTTTATTTGTTGCATCTTCTTGTCTGCATCTTGCACATTTCCATGTACTTTTGTCCTTTCCTTTTGCTTTCCACGTTGCCACTGAGATACCTGAACATTCATCAAAATGGTATTTTGATTTGCAGTTAGCACATGTTACACAATCATTTTGTCTACCTAATTTCTCCTCACAATATCCGCACCTTGACATTTTGTGTAAAACGTTTACTGAAACTCTCTTTCACTTTACGAATACGTGTTTTGTTCCGGACGCAGTTTTCCTATCATGCTCTTCCACCGTCATTTGTGATATTGACGTCATTTGTGATAGTGACGTCATACGTGAACTTCATTTTCGTAACTTGGAATTGCGCTCGTACAAATCAAGAGTTTAAGACGCCAATCCTCCAAAAGTATTGCACTAAAAAACTTGCTGTTGGTCTCTTAAACACTCACCAGAATGTCATCTTTCCGTTTGCTGTGTTTGTTTGTTGCATTTCTTTCATTTAACCACTGAAAATCGTTCCAACGTGGGAGAGTGGAAAATCGTCCACACCCAGATTCTAGCCTCAACCCAGCCTTATAATAATAATAATACTAATAATAATAATAATAATAATGAAAATTTTTTTATTATTATTATTATGGTGCAAAGAAAAGAACCTCCATGAAGTATGTAAGTACTTGTGAATGCAGGTTCGTTACAATCAATTAAAAAAAAACACAAGGTTTATCAATACGAGAAAAGAAAACAAAGTTTTGTTGCATAAAGTAACAGTAGAGTTTTGTAACAATTGTCCAAAACAAAGAAAATTACGCAGAACATGTATTTTAACAGAAAAATTTCAAGTTGTACAGTAATAATTTCAATGTAATTTCATTTAAACAGTCATTTTTCAAAGCAATTAATACTTAATTACTAAGTAATAGGTCAATACAAATTTACACATATAACAAGTTTTGTATTTTCAATAGTAATACATAAATATATTTAGAAAATAAAATCACCTCTATAATAATTTTTTTAGAAATCGTTTGAATTCACAACCCTCACAGTATCAAGCATTATAATTCACCAAGTAACCATTTTTTAAATTCCTTTTTAATGCATTATAACCTGTAATGAAAAATAATTTTTTTGGGAGTTGATTAAATAAATAGCGTATATAATATGTACTAATTTTCTTGCCATTTCTATAATTATTTCTATAAAGTGGGACAGGAGTGTGGGGATTGGGGTTAAAGAAATTGTTGGGGAGAGGGCATATGTGGGAGCCATTCACATGTTCGATCTTCGGTGTGATAAATTTAAAACCAAAGACCAAACACCTAGAGGGAGGCGGGCGGCGGTGCATATCACGCGCACGGGTACAACTAGTACAGTAATAAAAGCAGAAAACCTTTGTTGGCTAACTGGGTATTCGTTCGTTGTGCGATGCGGATGCTATCGGAATCTGAACAGTGATAGGGTAAGACAAGAAACGAGTAATTATAGGACGGAGAGCCAAAAGGGCTCGATAGTGATAAATAAACATACACTCAATGTGTAATACTATATTTTGGCTTAGAGGTTTAATTCAAGTTGAAAAACTCCACATTTAATAAATAAATAAAAAATAATGAAAACCATGACAGACGGTTGTGTAAGAAGGGCAAGCATTAGGCTTTGTCACGATTTTTTGGAGTGGGGGGGGGGGGGGCAATGGCGCAGGAGTGGACAACGGGAGTCGTGTAGGGTGAAAGCTACCCACCAACAAAAGTTTGCACTGTTCAGACTGACGAGGAAAACAGAATTTGTTCTAAATTTCAATCAAGGTTGTGACGTCGTTTGTAATTTTAAATCGTAAATAAAAACCTGTTTAAACCAATTATAGTAATAGACGATTTGCTTCCTCTTGCGAAGACAGCAATCGGTATGGCTACTAATTGTCTAACATGTGTGAATAATTACCCCTCCTAAGAATACAATCCTAACACCCAAATGATTTCTTGGCCGCGGTTCCACGACGCGTATGCAACCGTAAAACCAGTGGTCGCTTGCATCTCGAGCTTTTTTTGCCTCATCCCCCCATATATGTTTTGATAAACTGCGTTGGATGGTATGGCGGCACACACCTCTCAATTAAAGACGAACCCACCACGATTCTTCAATCGGTTTCATTTTAAATAAGAACACTAGTGAACTGAATCAACATTAAAAATATTCAGCACCGTTTGGCAGTTTTATGATACGGGAAGCCTTCAAGCCGTTTAGTCTCGGCGTTTTGAACATTTCATTTATCGAACTGCGTGGCATCAGATGCCACGTCGCACGACTGATAAGGATGAAAAATCTAGATAGCACAGTCATTGCCCAAGAGTAGTTTTATGAATTTGCGCCCCCCCCCCCCACTTCCCTCCCCTGCCAACAAAAAAAATGTCATACAGTAGAAGTTGTTATAAATATTTCTCCTTCCCCCTCCAAAAAAAAATACTAAGCATTTAAGTCATGAACGATTGTCCAAACAAGTAGCCCAAGTCTACGACAATTTCGCATGCCGACATGCCTATAGAAGCTTGTTATCCAGTTCGTACGAAGGAGATTGGTGGAGGCACGTGCCTACGTCAGTGATCTGTGCAATAATTTGCCATTCATTGGTCGGTTGGTGGTGATATCAACCGCTGACGAAGGCTACATAGTTCCCAGTAATTAGCCGTGGATGGATGACGTCAATCGGCTGAAGAAAAAATAACGAACCTTGTACGTTTGCTGCGAACAAAAATCTTTGATTATTTCTAGCGGAGAATTTCCCCAACGGATTCGACCGATTTTCGAACTTAGACCTAGAAATGTGCCATAGAATATGTGTGCAAAATTTGACAAAAATGAATTGACAAAATTTGACAAAATGAATTGTACATGAGCGACGAAAAATCTAATAATCTAAAATCTAACTTAACACTAGAATCTAAAAAATAAAAAATAAACTACGTAAAAAAAGATAACGGTAAAACATTCTATTACACTATTATGATAATGTAAAATGTGATAAAAACTGAAGAGTTTTGAAATTGTCAAAAGGTTTGAAGTTAAAGTTATCAAACGCAATAAATCTACAGGCCTAACTATCAACCAAAAATGGAATTTTAAAGTACATGTCGATTATTGTCGATATTGTTACTAAAAAAAATTCCGAACACGCCTCCTAAGACTTTGCTTTCTAAAAAGCATACTCGGAACCGGTCTTTTTCTTTTATCTCTGGTGGATTTGTGGTGGGTTGTTGCCCCCCCCCCCCCCCCGGGCTAGAGGAATGGGTGGTCATGAATTCTCTTGACGGGATTCATATTTTAGAACCAGTGAAGGTGAGGATGTCACAAAATTATCACTGACTTGTCTGGAGGAAATGTATTTTTTTAAAGTTTTTTTATTTTAGGATGGTGGGTTGGATTACTTTTCGACCTCGAGCATGGATGATCAAGAATTTTTTTTCAGGGTCTTGTAGAAGTGGGGGGAGTAACTGAAAAATTGGTGGTGGGATCTTTCCCCACCGTGTCATCTGACATTGGTGGTCCTACTTGTATTTTCTCCAGTTTCTCCCCCTCCCCGGTGGGGGGGGTCTGAAAAAACTGGTGGTCCCATTATCATTTTCTTGGAT